>JARYHS010013630.1:123624683-123674680 GCA_031002005.1 Vandiemenella viatica | reverse complement strand
TCAAGATATGTGCAAAAATAAAATTAATATTGCTTTACCATGTAAATTACACCGAGTAAAAAGAGATACTGTATAAAATGCTGATGGATATAAAAACAGGAGTACCATCAAGATAGTGTATTGGGACTATATATTATCTTAATGAGTGATTTTATTGGTGGTTTATGTTTAAAATTAATGACTATCTTTCTGAAACATTGTGAAATGTTCCCATCTAGATGACACTTGTGATTGTTCTCACCAAGAATGGAAGAAAGTTTATGATTTTGTGTAAATCTGTTTAGTAAAAGGTCATGATTGTCCTTTACCAGGCCATTTGATTTGAGGTTATATGCCACAAGCAGAGCACTGTGTTTATTTCCAACAGAAATATTTTTATGATTATTTTTCGTCCTGTGTAGTAACTTCCCCTACAGTGTGCAATACTCATTTTGGCAGCAACATGAATGTCCCTTTTGAACTATTCTGTTTAGTCCATCTGTATTCTCCATGTGTTTAGCCAGTTAATCTATCAACTCAGCTAGGCCATGTGATTGCTTCTATATCCTGGCATTAATTCTTGCCCTGACTTGCATCAATCTATACAAGTATCCTGTACCTGATCACGTCTGCCTATTTGTGTTTTTAATCATATTGATTACCACACCTTTTCTATAACAACTAATTTCTAGCTAGGTGCTCTTGTTAACTCTTTTGTCTCAAAATTACTTCATTGTAACATGACTACCATACCACACCCCTCTACTAAAGTATATATTAGACCAACAATTTGGTACTGTAACCTGAATTTAATTTGTAGTCTTAGCAGGTGTACTGAAAAATATTTCTTCTGTTGGAAAAAGGCCTCTAATACTGATGAACTAAAGAAATAAAAGGTTTTAGTGAGATCAATTGTAGCTTACTATAAATTTAACATGGACTAGTTCAATGTCACTTCACCCTTATCCCAAGTGTTCAGTAACCGATCACTTATTTGCACTAGCCACTGTCTAACGAGCAGTAACTAGCAGTTGTTTCTCATATACTGATGCATTATATTACATTTGAGGTTTTAATAATTATGACTAAGTAGCAATGAACATGAAAAGCTTTAAGACAGTAACACTAAGGAAGGATAGGGTTATTTGGTATCTTGGAAATGGCTCTAAAAATTTGGATGAAATTTCATACTTAGATAAAGTTTTGCTTGTAAAGTTAATAATAATAATTCTGATGGAGCGCCTGCTCCAGTGGCAATCTCCCTACACAACCCTTTCTCCTTTCCTCTTCCAACCTACTTTTGCCCTCTACTCATTTTTACTTTAAATTACCTTCAGTGTTTCCAGTCTATCAAAATAGGTGTATTCCATGCAAAAGTGATATTTTACAAAATAATAATAATAATATTATAGTATTTGGTATCTTGGAAACAGCTTTAATGCCATTTAGTAAAAGTTTCAAGGATTAGTAGGCCTACAGACGTTACATAAGTTTTTTTTTTTTTTTTTTAGTACATGGAACCCATATTTTTAAGTGAACAGTTCTTGTATACTAGCTGACCTGTGTGAGTATTTTGCAGATGCGGGTACTGAATGGTGGCATAATAATGAGGAAATAAATAAATATTAATATTTATTAATGAATTTATTTAGTCTTGAAAAGCAGTCATTGATATTAATTTTATTGTAAAAAGTTGTTAACATTAAATACCACATGTCTAATTATAAAACATTGAAAAAGAAGATATTAAAAAAATCCAATCATGCACTTTGAAGAATCTGACCTTGTGCTTTATTAATGCTAATAGAGAAGGTTACTTTTATTGGGAATTGTTATTTTATCATTTGGAAGAATGCAAGGTTGGATCACAAGCTGTGCAGTTAATATGAAGTATGAGCATCGTTTTATCAGGGTGAATGAATTTAGCACTGATGATGAATTACCACAAATCTAGCACCATTAATTAATACCTGACTAACATTAAGATTTCTATTTTATACAATAATATCATTTTTCTATAAAGCAATTTATTAGGCGGTTAGTCTGGAAAATCTCGGAAATAGCTCTAGAGATTTGGATTAAATTTGTTATATAGATAATGTTTTGCTTTTCTAGATTGTAATACAATATTACAAAAAAAAGTGGTATCTCTGAAATAGCTTTTAATCTCATATTTAGAATGTTTCAGGTACCATTAAGGCTATGGATATAAGTTGAGTATCTTTTTGGCTAGAGCAAGGAACTGTGTACTTAAAAATGCTTAGGAGGCTTAAAAGAGAAACTGTTTAATTTCAATCAAACTTTGCACAAAATCTCGCATCTTGAACAGAAATCAAAAGATGCTGAATAAAGCTTTGTCATCCAGATACTAATTTTTTATATCGGATACATGCTATGATGGTATCTCTATGAATAACTCCTTAGAAATATTTTGTATTAAGTGAACTGAAACTGTTTTCCTTGTTTTTCTTTTTTTTTTTTTTTTTTTTAATAGGTCAGCAGCTTCAAGAAAAAGTGATATTATCCTGGTGAAGAAGTTAAGTGTTAGAAGACCCTATTTTAGTTAGATCTGATGTGAGCCGTGTCAGTATATCTAGTGATAGCAGTGCCAGCACCATGTCAGTGTTCAGTCCATCACAGTATACATGTGTTATGTGTCTTCAAAATTTCACCAAAAAGAACTTGCTAATGAAGCATGTTTTTAGTCATTGCCTATTTATAAAAGCACCATTGCATACTTACCAATACTGTGGGCAGAGCTATTCAAAGCAGATAAAGCTGAATGGCCACCTATTTTGAAAAGAGCACGGAAACTATGGTTAAAGAGACATCAGTAATTGAACTTGCTTGTGCCTTCTGTGCAGACACTTCCTTGTTTTGGTGCTCTCTGACAAAACATGTGTTCAGCCACATCACAGACATTTCAGCTCCCTTAGATGTATGCACATATTACTCTGAAGGTTTTGAAGATAGGAGAAATAAATCCACCAGTAGAGCTTTACAAAGAAGGTAAGATAAGACCATACTATTTTATACTTATACTGCACTTAATTTGATTTTTATTTTGATTATTCTTTGTGAACAGAAATTTTGCACTGAAAGTAGAGTTATGTTTCCATATGTAAGTTCCATCTAATTAGAAATCAGTGGTTGATCCTGTAGGTAACATTTTTATACATCTTGGTTACAAAGATTATACAATTGAATAAAATTCTTCTTAGTGAAAAATATGGTCCCAGTACCAAAGGCAGTAGAGTATTTATTATGTTTAGTAAGAATGAATTAGATATGTATTATCTAAGAGAATGATTCATATTAGTATATCAATTTTAAGATAGTACATACTATGGATTATAAAATGCTGCTTGCTCCCATTCGGACTGAATCTCCATTCTTCCTTTAGTTACACCTGAATAATTGATTATTAGTACTGAAATTTTCAGTAAGGGAAGTCTTTTCCAATTAGTTATTTATTGTTAATAATCACTTCTATAATATTTTATTCAATTAACAGTAACTTCTGTATTAGTATTCACGAATCTTGTGAGCAATTATCATGTACCCTTTGACTTTTTTCATTGAACTACAATTTAAAAAATCTAGGAAAAAAATAATATAAAACACTCAACGTTTAGTTTTTCTCAAAAGTTAACTGCCTTTTGCCTGGCCCCAAACTGGATTTTTTGTAGAGATTTTATTTTTCTTGGTTAATAATCTTAAGCTTGTCATGGATTAGCACTAATTACATTTTTCAACTATGACAAATAGCCAATCAAATTAGTGAATAGCTTTAAAGATGCACAGAGGGTATAAATAATAAATATTTAATACAGCACAATTGAATGGATGGTAATAGGTATCTCATTTTCAAATAAAATAACTAGTCCAAGAAGTTTCAGATTCAAGTCAGTTTATTTTCCTTTAGGACATCAAACTGCAAAGATACTATGTCCAAACGTAAACAAATCCTCCAGCGAATATGACATTGAAACCAAGTTCAACTAACTTTCCAAGACTTATTCAATACTACTACTAGTACTCTGCTGATAACTAATATAGGTTTTACAGAAATTTCTAGTTTATTTCAAAGACTTTTGAACTCTAGCAATAGCTAAGCAATTGAAATCACAGTAAAAACAATCAGAATTGATACAAAATGATTGACAATCATTATGAAATGCACAGAAATGAAAGTTAAAGATATTTACACACAAAATTATCCACATAAATCAGTTCAAACTGTCACAAATTATCCTCTAAATATCGAAGATTCACATCAATACTTGGAAAAATATACAAAACCATATTTACTCTATTCCCAGTTAGCTACAAATAATTCTTAAAATACAAGTTTATTCAAGGCTGGGTCTGAGAGTCATTGTAATGTGAATTTGCACATACAAGTACAATGACACACATTAATGTTTTGATTCGTACAGGAGCTTATTCTGATTCATAAGTTTAAGATAGTCTATGGTTTTTATATAATAATTATACCATATAATTATGATTATTATCATATTTTACAGAATTTTGTTTACCATTTTACTATACTGCTCTTTAAATAATAAATTAGCTATAATTTCCATATATTGGCCCAAAAGTATACAGAACTTGTTGTAAAACACCAGTGATGTTAAAAGACTACCGATCCTAGGGGCTTCTTTTATTAAGACTTTGTTCATTCAGTTATTTAATATTTTACTGTGGGGTAACCAATGGACCCTTAAAGTGCTGAAAATAAATTGCTGACAACAGTAGGATACATAAAACATGGTTGGGAGTGATTTTAATTAGTAAAAATGTAAGTAATGCTGTATTTCCCCAGTGTTGTGTTTACATATAGCAGATATTTAATGGGACTTATAATATATTTTCTTTATGTCCTTTATTTTATTTTGTAATGCATATTAGTTACATAATATTTTTAATGTGTTATTAGGGTTAGTGTAGTGGGATGGAGATAATTGCAATTTTTATTTTAGTGGCATTTGAATTCAAATACTATTTTCTGATCTAAGGTACTATTTTCATAATAAAGTTTTATACAGCTTTTTCTGGTACTCGAATATTAATTTGTATTTGCATTTTCGTTTGCTCCATGGGGTGTTATAAATAATGAAGTAAGGGAAATTAACCCACCACATACCAAAGTTGACAGCTGCGATGAGAGAAAACACTTCTGCGGACAAACAAATACGCAATATTGTGCAATTTCCTTCTCCATACCTGTGCACACATCCCAGTTACTAGCTAGGTAGTGGGGGGGGGGAACAGCAAAGGAGTAGGCTATCAATATATCGGCAATGTCTGAGATAATATATTGCAGGCAATGATAAAATGAACATATGTAGCAAGGATACCTAGTACTGAACAGTATTGTTTGCACACTTACAGAGCCTAATTGCCTGTTTATCTTGTACTAAAGAAGACAGTTGAAGTATTGCATATTTGTTTGTCCACCAAGCGTTTTCTCTCATTACAGCCATCAACTTTGGTATGTGGTGGGTTAATTTCCCTTCCCTTCCTTATTTATAATGCCTAGAAGCTACTTCCATTTTCATTAATTTCGCCTTGTCGTATTGTGAAAGTAATAAGTCATTATTTTTCAACACTTTTTCTGTTGCTTATCATGAAATTCCTGACTAAGCAATCGTATTAATGATATTTAAAAGTATACTGTATTCCAGGTTTATGCCTCCACAGCCATTCCCAGCAGCGAATATTATATAATTCTCTTATATGAAAATTACGACTGAAAATAAATATTAAACAGTGCAACAATTATTACCATGATAATTCTCAAATAATTTTAGATCTTAAGCGAACTGCAAATCAAGTAATGACACCTCTTAACATATGGTTAATGAAAAATATTTCAGGTATATTTACTAATTTCTTATTGAGAGAAATACATAAATATTTAGATTGTGTGGTCTTTAATAAGATAAATAGGGTATGAACAGAATTCTTAAATCTTTTTTCTTGACTGCAAAGATTATAAAAGGAATAAATTTAATCATTACAATTGTATTCAAAATTTTTTAAGGTAATATTGCCAACTGCGTTTCTGTAGGATTGAAGATCTATGGTTACTAATGATCAAGTGGAAAGAATTATCAGTTGTGTGAAGTAAACATTTACCTTACTCCCACACTTCTGAACGCCACTCTCTCCTCTGCTCTATTTCTCCATACGCTTGCTTGTTGGTGTGATGTCATTATGTTGCTTTAGTTACATTTTAAGTGATTATTTTTTGCATATAGCATCCATTCTCTGTGATATGAGATAGTCTCTATTAAATGACCATATGTAAGGTAAGTGATAACTAACTGATGATTCCTCTGTGTTTAACAATTATTATTTCAACATTTTTAAAGTGACTTTTGATGAATGACTCCAAAGTTGTGGCTTAACCATGATCTATACTTATTATTTTAATTGTGGTATTAGCAGTCAAATTCTAATTTGAATGGGGATCTACAGATGACATCTAGTTGGATCAGTCAGCAGGAAATTAAGATAATATTAAAAACCATCTGTTTATTAGATTAACTGATTGTAGAATAATTATATTTGCCCTGAAGTATGGAGGGAATTATGGTGAAAAGCATTAACTATAAATACCTTGGCTTATTATTTTAAAGGTCACTTAGTAAGGACTCATGGAGGAGATGTTAAAGAAATATTTTAATACAACATATGAGAGATGGTAGGGGAGAATATTTACCAGGGGAGGAAGGGAATTTCTTTCTAGTGTCATTACTTATGGGTGGAAAAATAATATGGGACCATTTTCATTGAAATTAAGTTAAGATTGGGCAGAGCCTATGGAGAGCAACTGTATAAAATTTGCTTAGAAAGCAATGAGTAGTTGATAATATAATCAAGCTATTTCATTATTTATGAAAAGACATTGGAATTAAAAATAGTGTATAATGTGTAAACATAAAAATTAAAAATGGAGAATTAATCACACATAGATTGTCCATTGATTTACCAAATAGACCAAAACATTGTAATTATTGGGCATACAATCCTTCGTCAGCAGTGAAATGTTATGGACACAAAATGGGTGCTATGGACAAGCATTTCGATTTGTAACAGTACCACATCTTTTAGTTTTCAATCTGAGGATACGTTTGTAGCAATTTGCCATTTATATCAGTTTTTTTGCCCTGTTTTTTAATTCCATATAGCTGTTTCATTTTTATGTCATTCATAATTTGGTTCATATGGCCTAATATTATAGGTCAAGTTTTTTCTCCCATCTTTTTTCAAGAATCACCATAACCAAACCACTGTTTCGCAAAATGTAGCCTGTCATCTTTTATTTTTCTGTAAGATTTTCCAGAGATTTAGTGCTCAGTATCTCTTCTGAATATTTTATTATTAGTAACAGCCTTATCTCCAGTATTCATCTGTAATTACAGACCTCAGATGACTCCACTTATTTCCAATTGTCTTTGATTCACTTCCATAAAGGAATATGCTCCAAATATATGTTTTAGAAATTTCTTATGAATTGATTGATTTATGGTCTTAGAAATCAAAAGTTTCTTTCATTCATTAAAAGCACGTTTAACTTGGTTGATTCTAGAGAGTTTTTCTTTACTGTTTCTCCAAAAAAAATTGTGATTATACTAATATTGTATCTGAAATGTTTAAGTTCCCCATTTAATTGTTCATCTGGTCTCAACTTAATTGGTTTTTTGTATATCCCTGCCCCAAATTAATTCTTTAGTCTGTTTCTTGTTTATTTTAAGGTTATATTAATCAATAAGGGACTGCTTCCATTTTGGTAAGTGATTTACCCAAATCACTATAGCAACTTTCTCATACAACTACAGTATCATTCGTGAATGGAAATTCCTGCAATTTCTTAATCTCTCACAGCTTCCATTGCTCCATACTGAATAGGACAGGGGAAAGAAAACAACCATACCTTACGCCCTTTCCAATCTTTGTTCTGCTTTGAATCTTCCAAATGAGATTGCCACAATTACAGTCTCACAGTTTCAAAATGATTATTACGTGTTTGTACTGTACTTTGTTATCAATCATTTCAATATTTAGAATGTCTTGTTTCAATTGAAAATGTTAAAAATATTCGTATGGTCTATGGAGGTTATGTTGATACCCTTTACATTTTATTACATCCTTCATGGTAAGGACTCTAGGAACGAACCCAGATTGTTCTTTTGTGCCTCTTCCATTTCTGAAACAAAGCTGGTCATCAGTTAGCTCCAGCTCAATCCTATGCTCAATCTGACATGTGACTACTGATGTTAATATTTTAGACTATGAGAAAGCAATTCTACTTTTGAAAGTCTTCAGATTTATTTGCATATCCTTTCCTTGTTATAATAACCCACTATCTCAAAATCTTTGAGTATTTGTTCTGTTTAGTGTATATGTTACAAATTAGTCTGTAAAATAAGCCCCTTGTTTTATTCCTAGATACCTTAATAAATTCAGTAGCAATTTCATCTGTCCCTGGGACTTTCTTCTCTTCAGCACTCATTTATAAAATTTAACCCTCAAAACATGGTTTCCTAATTCATTTTCATCCACATTTCCATTTTTAGTGCTGATGGATTAAGTTCCTCATCAAATAGAAAATAGTTATGGCAATATCATCTTAACTATACACAATTTCTCCTATGGATTTCTTATATCATTACTTTTCTTTATATCATTACTGAAAAATATGTTGATAGTTAGAGGAAATTTTTAGAGGTATTTTAAAAATGTAGAAACAGATCAGGGGGTGAAGTAAACAGTTGAAAAAAATATGCCCAACCTTTACAAACTTAGAATACTATTAATAAAAATATACTATTATAATAATGTAAATATTAACAGAAGATGAACTATAATTCATAAAAATTTTAAATTAAACTCTGTCAATGGTGGACGATAGTTCATGTTAGGTGACGATTTATTATGCCTTGTTAGACATAAATTTATGTGAAAAGATTTTTACAACTACTATTTAATAAATGACCAGTAATACAATTTAAAAAATCTGTGTTTGAATATATTTCTGTATTATGAAAAGTTATAACCACACATAAAAATTAATGTCTATTTTTATGTCTAGAGTTTCTTATGACTGTCATTGTAACAGTCCCACTAATGAGAAGCAACTTCCTGCACCTGCGTATGGAAATAACTTTACAGATGAGGAACCATTCTCTTGGAACTGCTACAGCAAGACATTGAATTACAAACAAAGTAATGAGATAATTCAATCTGATAAACAGTCAACTGTGAGTGAAATGTGTGAAAAATCATCAACAGTGTCTTACTATCTCAAGAGGCGTCAGAAAATATATACGAGTTATCCTATATTTTACAATGCTGCAAAAAATCTTTTAATAATACTCGTAATCTGAAAGGACTTCTGACAATTAATTTAAGTAAACAAGAACTTTCTCATGGATCATATGGAAAATCTTGTACGGTCTCGAGGAATCTTCCAAGGAATGAGAATATAAGTTCCATAGAAAACCCATTTGCTTGTGAGGTTTGTGGAAAATCTTTTACACAGCCCAGTAATCTTGAAATGCACAAGTGCATTCATTTAGATGAACGGCCATTTCTTTGTGAGGTATGTGGAAAAACTTTAGTAAGGTGTAGGGATCTTAAAATCCATAATAGGATTCATCTAGGTGAACGCCCATTTTCCTGCGATATTTGTGTAAAATCTTTCACACAGTTGGGGCAGCTTAATATGCACAGGCGCATTCATTTAGACAATCGCCCTTATTCGTGTGAAGTTTGTGGAAAATCTTTCACACAGTCGGGGAATTTTAAAAGGCACAAACGGATTCATTTAGATGTTCGGCCATATTGTTGTGAAGTTTGTGGGAAAACTTTTAATGAGTTTGGGAGTCTTAAAACTCACAAACGGGTTCATTCAGGTGAACGGCCATTTTCTTGTACCGTCTGTGAAAAATCTTTTACTGATTGTGGGAGTCTTCAAAAAACACAAACGGATTCATTTGGGTGAACGCCCTTTTACTTGTGAGGTTTGTGGAAAATCTTTCACAAGGTCCGGGGATCTTAAAGTCCACAACAGAATTCATTCAGGTGAACGGCCATTTTCTTGTCAACTTTGTGGCAAATCGTTTACAATTTCTGGGAGTCTTAAAAAGCACGAGAGATTTCATTCAGGTGAACGGCCATATTCTTGTGAAGTTTGTGGAAAATGTTTCACACAGTCTGGAAGTCTTAAAAAGCATATGCAGGTTCATTAATATAAACGGAAATTTTCTTGTGAAGTTTGTGGGAACAGGTTTACAGAGTCTGAGTATTAAAACGCACAAACGGATTCATATATGCGAAGTGTCAGTTTCTAGTGGATTTTATAGAAAATCTTTTACATATTCTGGGGATGTTGCGCATCATAAGAGTGCTCATTTATGTGAACGCCCATATGTTTCTGAGTTTTGAGGAACATCGTTTACAAGGGATCAGTATCTTAAAATCACAAGTGGATTCATTCAGGTGATTGGCCATTTTCAGGGTGAAATTTTTCAAAAATCTTGTATGCTCTATAAAGACATAAGAAAGTACATTAAGGTGAATGCTGATTTTCTTGTGCAGTTTGCTGAAAATTCTTTAATTAATCTGTGATTCTTGAAGGCAATAGGATTCATTTAGGAAAGCAAACATACCTTTGGGAATTTTGAAAAATGTGTACTAATTATGGGATTCTTAAACAGCATAGGAGGCTTCATTCAGGTAAACGCGCTTTATCTGAATATTGGGCAAATCTTTTACTGAGTCTGTTAAACATGATATGTTATAGTGGATTCATTTTTGTGAACACTTGTTTCCTACCGAGTTTCGCGGAACATCGTTTACATTGTCTGGAACACTTGAAGGGCATAGGATTATTAATCGTGGTAAACATCCATTTTGTTGGAAATCCTATAAACGATAAGATGGTTCATTTGGTTGATTGCCCATTTCCTAGTAAAGTCTGTGGAAATTCTTTCAAATGGGATGGTAACTTAAAAAGTATTAGAGGGATCATGTGGAAGAATTACCACTCCACCATTAAATTTGTGTTGTAGAACCTTAAAACCATTGTGGTTTCTGCTCAACTACATTCGAAGACAGAAAGATATTTGACATCAAGTAATTATTTTGAATTAACTTGTATATCAGTATAAAGTATGTCTAAAAATGTTTTAAACATCTGGAGGAATTGAAACAGAGCAAATAATTCTTACTGTTTAACATGGTTTTTCTTTCAGGTTTATGGGAGGAAATACACAGACAGATGTTTAGGAGGTAATGAGTTTTCTTTGATAAGGATTTATCTTTTGTCCCTGTTTCCTGACTATATTATTTGTTTCAATTAATGTTAGTGTATTTAACACAATAACTAAATATAGTAGAATTGTGATCCGATCATTATACTATAATAATTAAATTATTTTCCTGAAACACTATGTATTGCAGATCATTCTGTTGTCATTGGAGTAATTTTATCCAAAAACACTATGAAATAGATTTTTTTCGTGAATTGAAATTTCATACTAAAAATAGCGTCATAGAGATTGCTTCCTTTATGAATTAGTATAGCTATTGTTTTATTAAATGACTGTTTGTGATTATTTGATAACATTATTTTAAATTTTTATTAGAAGTATAAGCAATCATAATAAAATATATTTGGGTGAATCTGTAATATTGGAATTATTGCTAAATATAATTGTTGGATACACTAGCCAATAATGAAAATGATTCTCATATTCATATAGGTTTTATAGTTAATTTAACATTGGGAAATATAAATATGACATTTATAATATTGAGTTAATCTGAGATATAACAATGTTTCAATTAATGCTGGGGAATTTTGGTGACTTGAACGAAGTACTATAAAATTTTTTATTTAAATAATATATAGGTTAGTAAAATTCAATACAGGATTTTTTAGTAATTTTTTTAGCTACTTTTTCATTGTCAAAGTAGATAAACATTGGGCACATCATATTTGCTGCTACACATGTTACATTAAACCTATATCATTGTTTAAATAAAAAAAATAGATACAATTTCTTTTACAATTCAAATTGTTTGGAGAAAGCCCTCAAACCATACCATTGATTGTTGTTTCTGCACCTTCTCTTAAGTTTGGCCTCAGGGGAAAATGAAAAGAACTGTGGGATTCCCCAAAATTGCATCAGTACTACTTGGTGGTGATCTGCTTGTACCTCAGCCTCCAGGAGATTTATGTCTTCAGTCAGATAAAGATTAGCTTCTTAGGGTGAGGGAAGAAATACTTGAACCTTCAATATCACAGGATCATGATTTTCCAGTGTCTATATTGTGAGTGAGACACATAGACTTAATCACGCTGATATTAATGACTTATTAGAGATCTGGAACTAACACAAGTAACAGCTGAGCTACTAGTATCAATATTAAAACAGTGGAATATTGTATTTTAAAGTGTCTATGTACAAAAGTAGACAACAAAAATTAATTCTATATTTTAAAAAGCAAAATAACATCATTTCCTACTGCAATATTATGGCTTGATGGCTGCTTCGAATGTAGAAAACCAACCACATGACTGCTTCAAAGCTTAATTTTAAAGTTGTGTTGTTGCACAATGGCAATACTCTTCCTTCGATTCCTGTACCATAAGTCACACTACACTATCCATGGGAAGGATAAACGGAAATTTAGATAAAGCCCTCCAGGATAGCGAAAAAGCTGCTAAGGATGTATTTAGAGCTGGTACGAGGACTAAAATCTATGTTGAAATTGTAACTAATATCCCAGAGAATTACCATAAATCTCTAGGCTGCAATATGTCACTCAAAATTCTCTTTAGTCTTATCTGGAGTTCTTTCCTTTGAACTATGGTGCAGTGAGTGATTCCTTAACCCTTTAACTGCTACGGTTCACCCGGCCGAGCCCTCACTGAGTGCGGCTTTGTTTACGCCTAAGCTGTTTACCTGCCCTGGAATGCCGCGGTAGACCGGACCGCTGTGTGCTGAATACGTCTGGAGCGTCGTGTGTGGCGTTCTTCTGCTGTCGCTCTGCGGTTTGAAACCGCAGATACAAAATAAATACAGTTAATATAACATTTAAAGGTTTTCAGTTTAAAACTCCTCTAAAAGTGAGTGTCTGCGTAATCAAACATGCCGGTACTTCATATGCTAAATAGATATTACAGCAACTGAAATGTTTTTAGTTTGTGAGCGTAGTAAATGTAATATAATTATAACTCTGCAGTTAACCATGGTTAGTAATTCTTTTTGTGTGATAAGCCTTGGAAAATGGTGCAACACACAGTGATACATTACATGTTCTGCATTGGTTTCTCGACGCACTTTCTGTATCGAACATACAGCGCATTTACGCATTGGCGTGCTCTTCTTTGAATTTACAATATGAATGAAATTTGTAAAAAAGGTCTCAAAAAGTTGCGAGGGCGATTTCTAGGGGGGGGGGTAGGGGGGTGGCGTCTCACGGACCTGATCTTACAAGACGGGGAGGGGGGGGATGTCAGGAAATCCTGAAAAATACCTCACGAAATTTAAATTTATGGATGCAACAGACGAAACTCTGCAACTGGCATTTTTCGTCCGGTTACTACGCGGTGAAGAGCGTGAGCATTTAAAATGCAGTGTTCGAGAATGTGGAAAAAGAACTTTTTAAACCACTTCATAGTGAAAATATAGTGTGAATTGATTCTCGCGTGTCTGTTGGTCTCATCAGCAATAGATATCATATGATATTCCGTTAGAAATATCAGGAAAGATGACAAACTGCTGGAATGTTAACGTAATACACACTTGTGTCCTGCAGCTTAATCGACAAGCACATACTGTCAAACGCGTCACTAAAGCATTCTCTTTTTCCACACATTTCGCTCGCACAATCTGTAGCTTCAAACTCTGAAAAATGGTCATTTTCCACTAGCTGATGTACACAGCATAGGAAAATTACATCGAGATCCTGTCGAAGGGTTATCACTGTCATCCATATCAAAGTGATCATATTCACTGTCGCTTCTAGTAACAATCTCCATGATTTCTTCCGCGGTACAAACACGACGGCGTATTCGGGAGGACGATGCTTCGAATCCCCGTCCAGGCATCCAGATTTGGGTTTTCCATGGTTTCCCCAAATCACTCCAGGTGAATGCCGGGATGCTTCCTTCAAAAGGCCATAGCCGAATTCCTTACCATTCCTTGCCCCCCATTCTTTAACATCTCTAAAAACCTCGCTGTTAAGAGACGTTAAGCAGTTAAAAAAAAATAATGACTGTATGCCATTTTCTCAGCGAAAACTAAAAGGAAAAGAGCAACACAAATTAGATCGCAGCTGCCAATGCTCAAGGGCCGAATGAGGAAAACAACTAACCACCCTGGGTGGAAATATGGCTTCATAGCCAGGCCGCTAAGAGGCTAGCGCCTTAACACGTCTGGAGTACAGACAGGGCGGCGAGGCGGTGCGTGTATACACGTCTGGAGCACAGACAGAGCGGCAAGGCGGCGCGTGTATACACGTCTGTAGTACCTGGGCGCAGTAGTAGCCACGCGCGTTAACGCGTCTACAGCAGTCAAAGGGTTAAAGACATTTGAACTATGGAATGAAGACATCAGGGCTAATGGGATGCTTCCATGACTGCAGACTACTATTGGACGGATATAAGAGATACTTCAGAATAAGAATACAAAAGAGAAGGAAAACAAAGCTGCACTCATGAATAGGACATCATATGTAATACCGGTACCAAATTTTGTTGTTTATTTTATACTAATTCACCTACACAATGTTTCAATTGCAATAATTACTCCTTCCATTGTGAACAGGTTTCATTTTAACATAATACTTGATTTTCCTACAGAAATATATATAGCACAAGTAGTGTATCTATATATAAAAAAAGTAGAGCTAATAAACAAATTCTAAGGTTGTATTTGGTTTTCTTGAAGAAAAATTCTAATACTACTTCTAAGGAAGCAAATAAAAAGTTTTTTGTTGGATTGTGATATCAGAACCCAATTGATAGGTGGAGGTTTTAACAAGAACTGATTTCGTTGGATAAAATTACTCGTTATATTTTGTAAGAACTACAATATTTTATATTAACTGGTGACATGAATAATTCATTTCATAACAATTACAAACGTTGTTTACTTAAAAATATTTGATTACTTGACAAGAAAAGAAGATTTGATTATTTAAAATTAATAATTTAGTAAGAACGTATTGAAAACAGTACCAAAGAAGTTGGAAGTTACGATCGCTGGTATTATGCCAGTTATTTTCGTCGTTGAAGATAATAGTTACCGCGAACTTGTATTGAATTTAGGCTAAAATGAACGTCATCGAGATTTAAAAATATTTAACTAAAGGATAACAACGTTGTGTTTAAATTGTTAGATAACAATTATAAGGCATAAACTATGAAAATTACTACAGACAGCGGAACGAATATATTGAGGAAAGACGAGTTATTAAAAACGCCTGAGCTATCTTCAGATATCGTTGAGCAAGAAGAAATGGATAATTAAAATTCTGAACAGTTTTTAAAAATGCTAATGAATAAGTTATACTTGATAGTGGATGACAATAATAGAATGAGTAAGAAATTGGCTAGCGATACAAAATCTCAGATAGGGAATGTGAAACAGGAATTTTGCTGTGAGAATTGATTTCAGGCACAAGGGGGTGGAAGATTCTCTTTCTTTTAGGTAAGGTTGTCAGGGATTTTAATGAGTTACCAAGGGAAATGATGAATAACTTACCGAAAACATTGAAAGAGTTTAAAAATTTGTAGAGGGCAAATGTAGGTGGCTGCAAGAAGGGGGAAGATGCGTGTGTAGGGAAATTGCCACTGGAGCTTGTACTTAATTGCAATTAAATTAAATGTGTACAAATGTACTGCGTAAGGCCAATGATTATTTTAGCGTAAATCACAGATATATGTCGAAGATCCCTGAGCAAAAAATCAACAGAAAGTTTGAATGTGGGATATGGTGGAAGAGTTTCATTATAAGGATGAAACAAGTAATAGCAATAAAATCAGGAGAGGGGCACAGTAAAATTTAGTAAAAGGGGTTAATTCTTATTCGGAAACGGAAGAATTTAGATGGCGTATACCAGCTGCACTATCTTATATCAGCCAAGTGTAGGTATGTTATTATTACCTGACAGTGTTCTGACCAAATGGTAATGTATACCCAGCAATCTCTATTAAAATATATGAGAACGAACTGCCTTTTCACTGGTCGAGGTACATGAAGGCGAAATATATATATATATATATATATATAATTAAAAAGGGGTGTGGGGGTTGTAGCTTTCGCACGAGCTTGTTAAATAGACAGCAGTGATATAAAGGTTTAATTTTTTTTTAATCAGCTTTACGTCTCTCAACAGCGAGGTCTTTAGAAACGGGCAAGAATGGGGGCAAGGAATGGGAAGGAATTCGGCCATGGCCTTTTGAAGGATGCATCTTGGCATTTGCCTGGAGTGATTTGGGAAACCATGGAAAACCCAAATCTGGATGCCCGGACGGGGATTCGAACCGCCGTCCTCCCGAATGCGAGGCGAGAATGTTAACCGTTACACCGCCACGCTCGGGTTATAAAGTTTTAAGACTTGGAGGAATTATTTTTGATTAAGTACTGATCATAAGAAATCCAATGATGAGTAATGATTGAGCTCAAACCGTATCGCAGGCAAGTTAGAACATTTCGAGAAAAATTAGAATGATCTCAAATATTTATCATCAACTATCAACGAAGAAAAACATATAATTAAACTTCGAAAATAAAATGCCTCGGGATATTACAGATAAGCTGGTTGAATTTAACTGGAATAGTATGGATTTTTTGTGTGTGGTAAAGTATATGGACAGTGAAATAATGAGATATGGAAGAAATGTGAAAATAAGCTGTGGTATTGACCGAACAAACAAATCTACAATGACCGACATGAAGGATTTAATGGAGATGATGGACACAGAAAAAATGATTACTGCCATAGCGGGAAACACTATGCGGAAAGAGATTATAATTCGGTGAAAAACGACTGAAGAAATGAGACAGTACGGAATTATCAAAGCAAACGGAGAAACATGTTGGAAAACTAAACTCCAGGATGAGGAAGGTTCGTACTGTTACAGACAATTGGAGAATACGATCTGATGAAAAATTAATAGCATGAATGATTTGGAAATCAACAGAGCAAGTGCTTATAAGTACGATTCCAAAAGAAATAGTGTCTTCATAGAATACTAGTAGAGACAAAAGAGAATTCAGAAAATAAGCGAAATGTTTTAGACAAAGAAGAAGAAATCGGACTGTGTTAAAGAGATCGACCACGTGAATGGTGGAAATGCTTTGAATTTCAGACAGAAGAAAGCAAACACGAGGAAGTTAAAAATTTAAATGAGTAAATAAACGAGAGCATGGATTGGTTAGCCATCGACGAATTGTGTGGCCATATGATAGTATATAATGAAGAGGAAGATATACAGAATGAAAAGAGAGAAGAAGTGAGAATCGTTTAAAATGGGGAATGCTGACGAAGAAATTACTGAAGATGAAACTGATCATGAATTGATTGCATTAAAAGAAGAGACACAAGAAAAGAAAAAAGTAAAATACAAGGTGAACAGATAAAAGAAGAGAATGGAAGGAAAAATGGTAAAGGTTATGGGATCCCTTTGGCTGCTGTGCTGCCGCTCCCCGCAGGTTTCAGAGGTGTAGAGCTCCGCATTCCCATTACAACCATTGGCAACAGAATGTATGTGACCGGATCAGCACCATGCTGTGGCTATTCTTTACCTTTTTTTTTTTTTGCTTATGGCTTTGTCTCGTCAATGACGAAACCATTAGATCATTAGAGGTGGGAAAGGACTTGATATAGGAAAGGGAAGGAGTTCAGCCATGTGTTTTTAAAGGTACCATCCCAGCATTCACTTGGAGTGATTTGGAGAAACCATAGAAAACACAATTCGGGAGGTCGGGCAGGGACTGGAACCCACGCCCTCCCAAATGCGAGGCAGCAATGTTATCGCTCACCCAACACTCTCGGTGTGGAGTTTCCTACTGGCAAACGAGCTTTGCAGTTTGCACAAGAAGGTGAAAAGAAAATAGGGTAGTCCTCAAGGGGAAAGGAAAATTGCATGGAGTTAATATTGTGTTTTGTGTTAACTAGTGCTAAAAAACAATTGGTTGAATGTGTTAGCCAGATTGCACAACAAATTGTTTATATTGCAGTGCTCGAGTGCGCGTCCTTTATGTATATTTGATTACAAATCGATCCTTCTGCAGTACATTTTACTGTGAAGTATAATCCCCAAAATACCCCAGAAGATTGCAACATACTTTAAATTGAATTAAATCGTTGTCACTATTTTTCGAAACAACAAGACAGTAATGTAAATATCAATTTTTAACAGAAGTTAATATCAAGCTTTCAGTGCGGTCATAAAATCTGTATGTATACTCAAATCTAGCAGTCGCAAAGCATTGCCGGATCAGCTGTTTTAACACATTTGTTTGTTTATTTGTTCGCCTTTTATGCTTTCCTGTATTGTTCATTCGATTACGACGAAACTTTTGTGAGTTGCTTCATGCACCTGGGAAGGTTTCTGAAATAGTAATAATCGTAAATCCCAAAATATTCGACCCTCCATCCTCCATCACCCCCATAAAGATGATTTACACGTCCAATGGTTCAATTTTTTGTATATATCTCTCTTTTTTTTTTGCTGTTGGATTGATTCCGGTCGGACAGTTAGTGACCAAAAAATTCGTACTTGAAATTTAAAAAATTGTTTTATAGTTGGTTGGCTAGATATAAATCGCCTTTATTCGTTTTTGATAAAACACGTTTATTTTAAAACAAAGAATAACATATTTTCTTGATTTATTAAAACAAACCCCCTGCCCCTTTACTTCCTAATTTTTCGCAAATTTTTTTAGTTCAAACCCAAAGTTTTTATCCGATATCGGTGAAATTTTGCACATGTGTACTTTAATACAGTTAGAAAAATACTTTCTAATTTGGTTTGCGAAAACCCAACTTCTCTGTAAGCTACTAATTATCCTGGGAAATGGTCAGTCAATTGTGAGCCAACCACCCCGTTAGTGGATTATGGCGTGTTATTTGGACGAGAACGGCACAAATTCTCATCTTTCAATACACGCTAACTGTTAGCTAGAATCGACAGATTAAGAGGTATTTTTAGAGACTAGAAATGAAAACCTCACTGTTCGGATTAACTGTTAGTGAGTGAATTTAAATTACACCGTTCCTTAACACAACTTTATTGCATTTATATTATATTGAAACAAGTTTCCGATACATTTCACAAGCTATTATAGCTTGTGTCCTGTGAACTCGATCCAGACAACCATCACCAAGCGGTGCGTCACACACTGCCCCGCGCCCTGACAGGCTCCCAATCAACAATCGCTGCCCGCTCAGGGCATTCATTTCAACTTACTATAAATTACCAACACTGTGCTATCCCGCTTCTAAAAAAACTACAGCCCGTTACTTAAATATAACAACTCTATGCTACCCCGTCAGTATACAAACTACAGTCTGTAGAAGCCCAGCAATATCACACATCAAGTTACAAACATTAATACAGTTGACATTTTAGTTTTTCCCGGCGTATTGTTGAAATAAATAACTCTCGGTTTTCTGCCGGTTAATTGATTTATTTAATTCTTTATCTTTTAACAATGTTTCGGCAACTGCCATCGTTGCCTTCATCAGGTTAACTCTTACATACAAGACAAGACACTGACTGACTCACGAGCCAGTCCTGGCTCCTATAAATAGCCTGTTGCCAAGGGAATCTTCACGCTGCTCTTTGATTGGTCGGCGATGTACACGGCCATAGACGGGGTCAAACCTGTTTGGTTGCATCTCTGCATCTCGTGGCTGCAACTGGATGGCATTTAGTAGATCCATGGCAGTATCTTGAGTGGTCACCCATCCAAGTAAAAACCACGCATAACGTTGCCTTAACAGTTGGGATGTGCGGTCACCCATCCAAGTGCTCTCTACACTCATCGTTGCTTAACCGGCGGCATTACCCGAGGGCTCTGGAACTGACCAATCACGAACGACTTATCTCCCATTCATCGACGTGTCATGAGGCCGTCTACTCGGAAGGTTGTGTCTAACACGTTGCTGTTTTAGGTCTTTTACGACTGGCTCCCAAGCCTCGCTCAGGAACAGACCACCATCTCTGTTAATGCTGTTGTCACTTAATCGAATCTCCAGCGCTTCTCTGATCACTGAGTCCCAGAAATACGACATCTTAGCCAGAACTTCAGTATTGTCGAAGTTGATGATATGAAAATTTTCTATACCCCGTTCTGCTAATGCGGACTTGTCCAGTTGTAGTAACTGCAGATATCTTTGGTGCTCATTGCGGCGTTCCTCGATAGTTCTTATAGTTTGTCCGATGTATACTTTGCCGCATTCACAAGGGATCGAATAAACTCCCGGAACTCGAAGGCCAAGGTCGCCTTTCACCGTGCGTAACATATCGCGTATCTTCATAGGTGGACGGAAGATACTCCTCACGCCATATCGTGCTAAGATTCTTCCGATTTTTCCAGAAGTATTCCCGGCATAAGGCAACACAGCGACGGTTTTTGGAGACTCTTGTTCGGGTGTTAGTTTCTGTTTCTGGGGGGAAAAGGCCTGTTTAATATGTTCTTCGGAATAACCATTCTGTCTGAAAACTTGCCGTAGGTGCCTTAGTTCTTCATGTAGGCTATCACTGTCAGAAAAGACTCGCGCACGGTGGACCAGTGTTGTTAAAACAGTTTTTAGCTGAGCTGGGTGATGAAAACTGGTAGCTCCCAAATACAGATCTGTGTGTGTGTAGGTTTCCTGTAAACGCTGTGCGCCAAAGTACCATCTGGCTTACGTTTAATTAGTACGTCCAAGAATGGCAGCATGCCATCTTTCTCAATCTCCATTGTATAACGTATGTTAGGATGTATTGAGTTCAGATGTTGCAAGAATTCTTCGAGTGCTGCAAAGCCGTGTGGACAAATTATAAATGTGTCATCCACGTATCGAAAGAAGCATTTTGGTTTTAATGGAGCCAGAGCCCTTTTCTCAAAATCCTCCATATATAAATCAGCTGCCACAGGAGAAATTGGCGATCCCATAGCCACACCATCAGTTTGTTCATAGTATCGTCCACTATATATGAAATATGTAGAAGTGAGCACATGTTGGAATAGGTCTACAATTCCTTGGTCAAAATGTCGTAGTATTAGTTGTAAAGTCTCCTTGACAGGCACTGGTGTGAACAGACACACGACATCAAAGCTCACCATGAGGTCTGAATCAGACACGGTTAGACCCTGGATCATCTGTATGAACTGGGCAGAATTTGAAACATGATGTATGCAATGACCTACCTGTGGACTCAGTAGGCGTGTGAGATATTTCGCCAGTTGATATGTTGGAGCACCGATTGCACTGACAATAGGTCGTAAGGGCACGTTCTCCTTGTGGACGTTTGGTAGGCCATATAACCTCGGCGGCCTGGCTGCACGAGGTCGTAGATTCTTGATGGTATCCTCAGGCAAACCAGATTTCTTGAGAAGGGCTTTAGTTTTGGTAACCACTTTAGATGTAGGATCGGCTTCAATCGACTTGTAAGCAGCGTCATGTAATAAGCTCTTGATTTTAGAATCATATTCTTCCGTTGATAGAAGATCTGTCGCATTTCCCTTGTCAGCATGAATAACTACAATGTCATCATTACTACGTAACTCACGTAATGCTTGTCGCTCGAGCCTCGTGATGTTGGGATTAGGTGGTTTGGCCTTCTTCAAAACACGACAAGTTTCGCGACGTATTTCTTCCACTGCATCTGCTGGAAGCGTACGTACAGCTTTTTCCACTGCACAGACCATGTCCTTCGTGGGTACAGACTTCGGTGCCAAGGCGTAATTCAAGCCCCTCGCCAGTACTGAAACCGTGGCGTCATCAAGTTCAACTCCAGAGAGATTAATTGCTGTGCGATTTGCTGTGTACTGGGTGTAGTCTTTCCGCTCTCCATGAAGGCGATTATATTTGGAGATATGTCTAGTTGTGGTTTTCTCTCGTTCCATGCTCTCTTGAAGAGAGGTAACTGCGTCGACCCAGTCCCATGATAAAGCAGACAATCTAGATGAGAGTTGTAGGTGCATAGAAATTAAGAGCCGCGCATTTTTGTCAAGCTCAAAACGAATATAGCGAATCCGCTCTCGCAAAAGCGCCATGCCAGTACGATGTAAAATTCTTTTAGCACTTTTACTGTTTATCTGGTGCGTAACTCTAACAAATTGAGGCAACACATCATTGTCCCTGCAGCGCAATAGAAAGACCAGAGTGCTGATAAGTCTGGCCTTCTTTTTGCGCAGTTTCTCAAATTGTTTGATATGATGTACAAATTCCTCCCCGTATAGGTATCTAATATGACATTTTAGTTTTTCCCGGTGTATTGTTGAATTAAATAACTCTCCGGTTTTCTGCCGGTTAATAGATTTATTTGGATCTTTTAACGACGTTTCGGCAACTGCCATAGTTGCCTTCATCAGGTTAAACTTCACTTACAAGGACAAGACACGACTGACTCGCGACGCTGCTCGCTGGCTCCAACATTCTCCCCTCACCCTTAGGTTAGGAGATTCCTTTTAGGAAGTACTTGCCTTATTGGCATCACCTTCCTTCTTGCTTTTTGTTATTTTGCGTCGTTGCTTTTTTGGATTTGTCTTTTCTTTTGGAGCGTTAAGGTTCCTATTTTTTTTTTTTTTCAGTTGCTGGTTGAAGGTGTTGGTTCTTCTCGGTTTGATAACTGCTTTTCCCGAGCATCGTCGGGTTGTGATGGCGTTGTTGCAGCAACTGCTTGGGCCGTCGCTGCAGCGACCATTTCCGGGATCTTGTTTATTGCGTCGGTCACTGCTTGCAAACAGCTGGGACGACAGGCATGCCATCTATCCGCAATTATAGTACTCTATGATGATTCTATTCTTCTTTACATTCACTAACTTAAGAGTGATTCCGATCATTCATTCTGGGTGTTCTCAAACTGTACAAGGTAGTGTAAAAAGTAAAATAAAACCATACATTGGCATTAAATTTTAGTCACTTTTAGTTATTTAGTAATAATGTTTTCGTGTGCCTATAGTAGTGTTTGAGCTTAGAATGAGCCACGGGAGGTGAGCTACACAAGTTACCTAAAACATCGAAAAATATAATTTACGAATTCGCGCAGCTGCATTACGATTAATAACTACACTCATGTTTTGTTTTACTTATCTTTTTGTGTTATTGTGAGGAGACATTTCTAAACTTAATTTGTGACACTGAACAGACCACAGGACTAATTCATATGTATATATATATATTACACGAATAAAAACACTCACTAACCCTAACAGTTGTAAAATGTATTAGAATTTAGAGTTTCTAATTGCTATTACAACAAAAACTAACTATTAACTATATTTATTTATAATTTAACTACACACGTTCCCGCGGTGGGTTTCTCCACGGTATTCCAGATATATTATATCTCGGCATAATATTTAATGATAACCTCAACAAGGTAGGACAAATTAGAAAGGAGGTAAAAAATGTTCCAAAAACCCTTTATTTATTGAAGTTTTTAAAATCTATTTACATAATATGTTGCATTTACTTTCATTTCATGTTGACCTCCTGTATAGTGGATATACTGTACATAGGGCTTGGCTGGATATTGGTAAGGGGAGAGATGGCCATGATCACAAGCTGGCAATTTCGTTCTCGTGAAGGAAGTGCAAATGTTTGTAGTTTGGGAGTCAAGAATACCAATAACCAATTTTAAGCAATAAAAAAAATTGTAAAATTCAAACTCAGGTAACAGTAAAAAAGTAGACTTCTTTATTGCCATTGGTTTCTTCTCAATTATTAGTAATAAGTACTTCATACATTTTAATTTAATGTGAAGAAAGGAAGAATGTGAACAAACCTATCGAGGTGTAATTAATGTGCCGTTTGAATTTGCGAAAGACAGCAGTTTTACCCCTATATTTGTACCAACGGATAACTTAAAGAAAAAAGAAAAAATGAAAATAATAATAATAATAAAAAAAATATCCAAAATGATTGTAGTACGGATAAAATGAAAGAATATTTGCTAGTCTTAAATTTTGCTGATTCCGTTATATGTCAACAGAAACTGTGAATGTTATATGTTGTTTTGACTCGCAGTATCGCTGTTAGCTATCAGCTGTGTTTGTTGTGGGTTTGCTGCAGCAGAAGTAATATTGTGTATTATTCTCTCCAGTCGTCAAGAGGAGGCGATATGGAGCCAATAAATGCTGTATATATCAAGGAAGAGGTGGGTTTGTTAATTTTTATGTGTTTGTGGAGTCGTACCGTTCCTGCGTTGCTGATTATACTGCCCGATTACAACATGCATCCTTTTGAAAACTTTGTTGTTGTTTGTTTGGCTGATGTGAATTCAGTCAGAAGCTTATTTTACTTATCCATATTCTCGAGTTGTATGATTATACGTTTAAGTATTACGTGTTGTGTCATTTTATTCGTGTCAGCCAAATCCTTTACAGAAAGTATGAATGTTTTGAAGAATTTTTTGTCCTCTTACAATTGCACTTAAACCATAAGTTAATGACTTAAATTGATTTGGAAACGATTGCATTTCGACTTATTAAACTGTCTTTTGTTCTGCTGTTGCATAACGCATTAATTTTATTGAACGTGGTTACAGACACTGACATTGATGGCAGTATCGCAATTAACTGTTTACGAGCTGTACCAGGATATCTATGAAGCCTTTTTTTCTCCTTCATGTAGAGAGCTGTTCAAGAAGTTAGGGATTTTAACATTAGCATCTGAGTATATATACACATTAATATCCTTTGTAGTCACAAATTATACTTTGTTTGAAACAAATAGTAAAATACACAATTATGGCACTAGAAGTAAAAATGATCTTCACAAGACTTACAAGTCATTGTCATTTGTTCAAAAAGGGGTCCGATATTCAGGGATACATATCTTCAATATGCTCCCAACACATATTAAATGTCTAGTAGATGATAAGAATAAATTCAGGAAAAAATTGAAAGAATTTTTAATTGACAACTCCTTCTACTCTGTCGAGGAATTTATTTCTAAGGTATCTAAAAAAATAACTGCCAGTATCTTGTGTAAATATAGTTCACATAATTAATTTACCATGTATGCTATGACTGTACATCTCCTGGTGTATGTATTTAGTTTGTTACATAATTATTTACGGTACCATATATGTTATGACTGTACATCTTGTAGTGTATGTATTATTTTGTAATGGAAGTGTTTAATGTACCTTATACTATGACTGTACATCTAGTGGTGTACTTATTATTTTGTTATGCAACTGTTTATCTGTAATTTGACAACTTTCCACATCCCACAGAGCCAGTCTCTTATATTGGGATCAATGGAAAATGAATGTATTGTATTGTATTGTTGTATTGTTATTTATTGTTAAGTAGCAACTAACTGAAGCTATTGAGGTTACAATTTGTGGTAATCTGACTGTTGTTTTCTAGTTATAATAGCAGTTAGGTCTCAAGTAAGATGACAGTATAGATACCATTAATTAGGCATATATTGATGAACAGAATGACAGAGTAACGGAGATGTTTGTGTGAAATCAAGGAAAAATAAATTAATTTACTTGCCTAAAGTCAGTGAACTAATTTCGCTTTAAGTATCCAAATCCCTTAGTATTTTTGAGAAAAACTGTCAGCACAAGTTTCCAGTTGAATTATTTACATGCTAGTGGAAAGATGCATGTCTCTTAGTGAGGGATATTCCTATCATACTAAAATATGCTCAAAATGATATAACTAGTGCTAGGATAAGGGTAAGTACATTAAGTGAAGGAATTTCAAAAGAAATATGTTAAGGGCTGCAGGACGAAAATATTCTTCTCAAATATTTCAACAATTTGTGTTTTATTAATTACTGAAATTTAGATAGTATTGTACACCTAAGTGTATAGATTTGGATAGCTTCAGTTTCATGATGTAATGAATTTCTGTAAACTCTTCAGAACTTTTGTGGTTTCAGTGATGTATTATGTTATTTGCTTAAGCACTGCCTTATCATAGTCTGTCTTATAAGATAATTATTCTAGTTCCCATTATTTACTAGCTGAAGGGATTTATGGTGATATACTAGGAACATTAATATGTGCATCAGTGTACTGGATCTGGTGATACCATATAAATAGGGTCTTGTGAATATATGTATATTTGTTTCTTTAAAAACTAAATGATTGCTTTGCCTTTCAGTGATAAAGTTTGTGTCTTCTGATCTTTAAGTTATCTTCAGTAGTTTTATTTCTTCATCCTGAGTATCTTGTAGCTCTTTTAATTATTATTATTATTTTTTTCAGATTATGCTGGAGGACACTGAACAAGAGGATTCTGGATCATCGCCTGTTCATGACGGGTATGCTAGTTCTTTGTTATTAAACCAATGAGACTTGACATGTAATTGATGTTATTCATAAATGTGATCAGCACCTGCTACCAGCTGACATTTAGATTAATCCAATTTATTTTACCCAAATTTTATAAGACTTGAAATTTTCTCAGTATTGTATAGAGATAAAATTCCCTTTGGTAAATAATTGAGTGAGTCCACTGGTAAAATCTATTGTTTCAATGTTCATATCTCTGCCGCCATTGCCAAGTGAATAGACAATGACAGTAGAGAAATACCACATTCATCAAGTGAGTCATTAGGCTAGTTATCCCATGATAATTTTATCTGTTCTGCATTTTAGCTATGATAAGTGGCAGATAAATCTAAATATCACAATTTTAGTAGTGTTATATATTACACATAAAAATTTCACTATTTTTTCAGTTATAAGTGAAGCTATGTAAAAGAAACATATAGTTCTATCGACAACTTGTTAATGCATTTAATAATTAATTCAAATTTTCAGTGGAAAATGAATTCACTTTCACAATTGATTGTATATTTTTCAGTACTATTCTTTTTAGTTCCTTCAATAATTTGTGTCATATTCTTAGTATTACCAGCTCCCCTGATAGTGGTGCCCCATAGCTCTTCAAGTGTTCTCTCTACTTGCTCTAGTCCTGAATCCCAGAATAGTGTAGTACAATACTAGCATTGTGGCCATCATATGTCCAGAATATATGGGGGCCATGTTCTATATCAGCAGCAGTGTCTGGAAGTACAGCATAGCATCTAGGACATTGTAGGCCCTCTCAGCCAAGCACACTGTGTGGGCTACTGTAGGTTTAAAATGTCCCTGCAATAGTCAGAAAAATACTCACTACTTGAATTTTTTTTAAATAATGTTTTCAGTTGTTTCGATCAATCAATTTCTGGAATCCTATACTGATTTGGCCATTTAGAATGCCTGTTGAATTATGGTTGTTCTGTTCATTCTCATGTTGTTTTTAAGTTTCTTGCTTAGCACCTTTTCTTGGGTCTTTTTCGAGCACATTTCAATAAGGAAACTGTGCTAAGACAGGTTGGATACAAGAGGATCCATTTTATCTGCCTTTTTTGAGAAAAATTGTTACAGTTTACTAAAAAAATTACCCTAGTAAAGTTATTAATTCCGAAGTATCTACAACTGGGTAATAATTTTATCACATGTTGCTAGAAGACCTAGACTTCCATTCCATTTGGTACAGATGCCTTTCTGTTTATTGTTGTGTTCATTGCTTGCATTAGGATTCCCCCTCATCACTACAGTGAGGCTTATACATCTCTAGCTTGTCATCCAGCAATTCCTCCGGAGAGTGTCTCCAGTTAATTGTTATAGGCCTCTTCTCTTATTTGTAGGCTGCACATTGAGAGGTCTGATTTTTTCCTGCAGCTGATTTGTGAAGGATACGTCAAGGGTTATTTTGTTTTTCCTTTTCCAACCACCTTTTCTTTAATTTGTATAGCTGTATATTAAGAAATCTTCTTTTTCTCCATTATAGTTGCTAGGATACCTCTCTGTGCATCCACTTTGTCTAATGATTAGTTTCAGTTTTTGGAGAATTTTAGTTTATTTTATTTTCCTTGTAGATAATTTCCATATAAGTTTTCTTACTATGATAATAATTTTGTGTAGTCTCAGACCTGGTGAAATATTTCTTATCAGCTGTGCAATGCACCTCTATTATTCCAACCTAACATGGAAATTCTGCTAGCCATAGAGGATGTACAGTTTTACATGGATCTGAATTACACAACATGCTAGCATTCTTTCACATTAACAATGCAGAGATGAAAGTTAACTTGTAGGCACAAAAAATTCCAGCCGAGACCAGATTCGAATTGGGGACGTTCCTTACCCACTGTACATGCTTTTAACCAACTGATCCACTAGACCATTTACTTGTATTATATTAATTTATTATTTCATTGTCTACTGATGGCTGTTACTTGTGTTGGCCAATTTGTAGATTATCAAAGAATAATCACTTTTCATATTATCTGCCACTTTTCAGATGTGTAGCAGATTTGTTCCATTTCTTTTTATTATTTACACCTCAGTGTCAGTGCTTGGACTTACCCTCTTGTGGTAAGGAGGAGCATCTATTCACTTAACAGTTCTTATAGTACAAACTTTTATGCCTGCTGCTGTTAGTACTGGACATCTCGCCAGATCAGAAATTTTTCTCTTGTATTTAGTCTTTTGTTTGATAGATCTCGATCTGAATGGGAAATACATATTGTACATTATAAACTTTCCTATATCGTACTTATTATTAGCACAGACTGTACATTCATCACATAGCTTACTATGTTTAATAAGTATTGATTTTTTATAACATCTATAAGTATTAAGGAACTGGGAGAAGGGGGAAAGAAGTTGAACCATATTGTAGGAAAGAAAGAATCTGGTAATAAGAAGCTAATTAAAATAAAAAAGAAACAGTTTTGGAATAATTTAGTGTGGTGTGTATTACTGGAGATGAACAGTAGTTAGGATATCTGGTATCACAATCTGCTGCTAAGGTTGGTTTTACCAGCAGAGTTCAGACCATTGCCATATTGGAAAGGTTCTGATGCCTCTGTGAATCGGTTATTCAGATTACTTTATCTGTACGATATTCTGCTGGTAGTTATTTAATGGTCTAGTTTTGGGGATAACTATTTTCTCTCTGACTATACATCCTGATAGAGAGTTTGTTTATTAGGTCAACATAGGAACTCGGATAATAGTTTCAGGTAAAATGTTATTGGTGGGGTTTTTAACTGGATAATAAGTTTATAAAGTGGTGGGATTGAAACTGGTGTCCACAAATGGAATCAGAGAAAGGAAACATGATGTTATTTATTTGCTCCTCCACCATCATTGATTTTAAGCCTCAATTACTTACTTGATCACATGCCAAACCTAAGGTAAAATTTTAAATGGAACTGGCACTGAAGTACTAACTCACCTGCCTTGATATCATAACTCTCATTTTTAATTTACGTATTCATCAAATGACCATCAGAGTGTTTGGTAAAAGCAAATAGATTACATTGAAATATTTAGATATATCAGAACTGTCTTAATATTAATAAATGATCCACAAAGGAAGTGCAAATTTTTTTTTTTTTAATATGGCTAGCCCATCTGATCTGTGTAGTTGTGTATGGAATTACTGAGACATTGTGGATACCAGCTGAGCACTCTCATGACAGGATCTCTCCTTCTCACTCCTTGTGTTATGAATATTTCATAGAAATGATTTTAAAATAATTTCATATGATATTATTTGCCAGGATATCACCACAGGGCTAGGCTGCTGATTGACGGTGTTTTAATTTACTGTGCATGCGTCGTCTCTTTCATGGTTACCTTAACCTAACCTGGTTGCCATACTGGACACAGGAGAACTACAGTTAACCAAAGTATTATGGCATACTTCACATTACACTGCATATGCATAACGGATGAATTTCATGTTAAGACTTTTGAAAATCCACATGAGTTAGGGATATGAATTGTTAGGCATAAGTAAGTGTTTGTGGGAAGCTGCCTCAATGGCATGTATCCAGTTGCAGTTAATAATGGCAGAGTGGCATCTGTAATAATTACATCCTTTCTTCAGTTATTTGTCTTCTTCTTGATGAGTATAATTTCTTACGATGAGCACATTCTGAATGTATTCCTTAGAGTTGTTTCTGGTTAGGAATTATAGAAAAATATAAGTAACTAGCACCTGAATATATATAGAAAAATATTATTTATGTAAAGTAATGTATATTAACTTGATTCATATAAATTACTGTATATATATATATCATCATGAGTTGGAATAAGAAGGAAGATCTTGTTTTGCGATAATATGAGAGTGATAAAAGTTGCTAGTATATACATAGTTCCTGAATCAAACACTTCTTTACTGTTGATTATACCTGTTCTATGTTAGTAATACAAAATAGTACCTGAACTTCTCAAGGTAAAATGTATTGTGAATCTAGATTAGAAAACATTAAAGAAAACTTAAATGACAATATAATAACAGAAAATCTTGTTAATTCTAGCTTTTACCCTCATTGTTGCACAGTATTGACTTTAAGAGCGAAATTTCTATTTAACTAGCTGCATTCTAACATCATTCTGTCAGTATATTAAGGGATATCAGTAATGGCCACAGTCACTGTGAAATTTGAATGTTTTTAAACTGCGAGTACAGTTTTAAAATTCCTGGCTAGTGTGGAAAGTTATAGGACTAGCATTTTGCCCATCTCTGTTTTACCAGGCCAATATACTATACCTGCTTGGTGTTCCTTTCATCTGCATTGACATACACGATATGGAATTCAGTCTCAGTAGTGCTGGGGCATATCCATACAGAGGAAGTTGGGAGTCTGCTTCCACTCTTATAATAGCCGTGTTTGTAGTCATTACCCAAAATATTATTCAGAGCTGATGTCATATAATAATTACACCATTGTCACGGGTGATGGTTTAAGGCATGCACTGATGAGTTATAGGATACTTCGTCCTATCTGAAAGTAGATGGCTCAAAATCACCAAGGTGGCTAATTTCAAGTTTGGTTGTGATGAAAATATTTTTAAGCTATGAATATAAAATTTAGCCTAATTTGTTACTAAACATGTTTAGAATCAATAGTTAAGTAGGGCAAGCACAGAACTAATTACTTTTTTATAATATCATTTTTAATGAGAGACATCCCCAAAATCGGTCATTTCGGGAACGTTTTTGTAAAGTCAATGAAGTATTAAAAAAAAACTTAAACATTATTTTGCATTGGACAATAGCTTAGGTACATAGATAATAATAATAAATAAAAAACATGTAAAATATTGCATACAAAATCGTTTTAAAACAAAATACCACCACAAATAAGAAAAAGTTACTATTTGTATGTGTAAAATTTTCCAGACATAAAAATATCAGCAATTGTCACAATAAAATCAACTTTAGGTACACAGAACTAAACATTTTTTATGTAACTGTGATCATTTCTTTTTTAAAAAAAATCTAAAATTTCTGTTTTTCGTAATTTTAGTAACGTTCCCGGAAATGATCAGATGTTCACGGAATGACACATGTGTTTCCTAAATGACAATATAGCTACAATATTGAAATCATAAACAACAATTAAATTAAAAAGCTATGCATATTTATTTATTTGACATAAGGCTTGTAGGTACTTAACATAAAATTAACTTTACATAGTCTTAATCAGTTTAAGGAGTACCTACAGTAATGCAATGAAATCTAAATCCTTTTTTGTAGCAAAAATGTTTCTTTACAGACTTAAGATTAATTAAGAAATAGTTACAAAAAAATTTTTTTTTCGAAAATATCAACATCAGTATCGAAGTAATAATACTCTTTATTCTGTTCTTTTTTCAACAATGGAGTAGGAATAATACTAATTATTTGATCAAAGCTAATATATGACATATCATTAGTTTGTAGTTTGAATTTTCTGGCACTATTACGCACAGATTTTAAGAAAGTTACAAGAATTTCCCCGTCATCTTTATCAACATAAGTCTGACAAGTGGCGACATATTTGAAACAGATATTTGTTTTTTGAGTTGGTACTTTAATTAATAAAAATGTCCCAGGGGATATTAAATTTGGATGTAAGATTTCTGTGCCTTGGCCGTAAGATGTACCAGCTTTGTAAACACTATTGGACTGTTCCTCAGTTTGCTGACGAGCAGAAATTGCCATTAAATCTTCTTCGTCTGATGAAGATGAGTTATAAATAGTTTTATAACTGCTGTGTCCCTTTTGGAAATGTCATCAGGTCTCCAAAGTTATTTTTATCCATGGGCTCTTCTGGTTTAGAAGACTCTGTCGAAGTTTTACAATGATCCATGGGTTCGAGTGAGTCTCACATTTAAATGATTAGATAACATAGACAGTTTCAACTCCTTGTGGAAAAGTTCGTGTCGATAAATTTTTATTACAACTTCTGACCCTTTTTGCCAGGTAATTTTTGTGATATTCATAATACCTGGAATGGCATCCAAAGTTTTCGGAACGATGCTTTTTGCCCTAGTTATGTCATCATCAGGTATCACTTTTACTTGGATAGCAGAATCTGTAAACAAACTGGCAAAGTCCGAGGCTGTTTTGATGTCTTTTCCCATCAACACATGACTATCGGCAGTCCTTTTAAGATAACCACCTACGCCATCCATCGGTCCTTTTCCATGCCCAGGTTCACTGTAAGTCCAAGTAGCTTTTGTTATTTGTTTGAATTTATTAATCAATGTTTGTAGCCACAGGTTTATATTCGTACGGTTCCGGTATTGTGATGTAGGACCGTCAGAATAAATGTGGAGAGTGTCAACATCTTTGTTTTCTAAAATTGTTGTTAAGATCGGTATCATATGAGCCCACACTGCATGGGCTTGGTGATCCAAATTTTCACTCACTGTAGCAAAAGATCTTGATTGCAAAGCATTTTCAACGTTTCTTGAATAATATACGCCTGTATGAATAGATAACTGATTTTTTGCAAAATGTGTGGACTGAATTTCATTCACGTACTTAGTGGTATAGTTTTGTGAGAAGTCTATCTGCATCATAATCTCTTTTTCAGTTAAGTTTTCTTTCAACCTTTTCTTCAATTTGTTGTAACTGTAAATACCATAGAGATGTCTTTTCATTACTGGAATGTCTTCAGCCAAAGCCATTTTTAATTCTTTGACTGTACTGGAAATAGTAACCTTTTTTGTGATCTTAAATGTCTTGTTCTCACCTTTTACAGTTTTATCTTCGTTAACGGACTTCCATTGAAAATATGTCAAAGAATCTGTATTATCACCAGGCTCCAGTGTCACATTTTTGCATTTCTCACACAAACCGTTCATACATTCATAAGAAGTTACATCGCAACTGTAGTCCTCAATCAACTGGTCTGTGCTCCCGTAATTAAGCTGTTGTAAGCTTTTCAACTTATTCAGTTTAAATTCAAAGTTTTCATGTTTGACACACAAACAAGTTCCTCTATCTCTTAATTTTGGAGCTACCACCCAAAACGGTTTTGCTCTGAGTAGTGTTGCATAACTTAAATTAACTCCAGTTTCTTGGACGAATTTTGGTGTCAGTTCTTTTACTGTGAATGAAAGGATGCGCTTTTGTTTCTTAACACCATTTTTTTTTTACAAAATCTCTCTTAGCTGGGCACATCCTACTGACATCATCTCTTTCAAAGAAATCTATGATCTTTCGACGAACTTCTGGCTTCAAAACTATCTCGCGAACACGAGCATCTGACTTCAAAATGGATTTGTTATTCTCTCCTTTGGTAAGAACTTCTTAGCCATATGGAGCAGTCTGTACTTCCTTATGATTTTTCCACTAATACATTTTTGAAAGAATTCCTCTCTCTGGAATTTTTTCGTAAGTATCAGACTTTACTTGTAATTGTGTTGACAATACTTCGCCAAACAATAGATTTTTGCGTACTTCAAGAGGAACGTGAACGTCTTTTATTAAAGAATCAACTTTGCTGTTAGGAGTTATAGGTACAGGTTCACTTTTTTCGTTCCGTCTTTGTAGTTTTCTTTAAAGTCTCTATTTTACGTTTCATTTGAACTATAGTTTGTTCCTTTTTTTTATTGTACGGTATGCCTTGGATCTATCTTTGCGTACTATTTTTCTTCCTACGTGACTTCTCACTGAAGGTATTTCGGCTGAATCATCATCTGAATGTGGTGGCGTATTGATCACATATTTGCTAATGCCTTTTTCTTTTCCCTGTAATTTTTTGATGCTTTATTCCAACTTTTTCTCTGCTTTCGTTTCTCCCGCTCTGTCATCTCAGTAATGTTCTTCCTTTTTTCTGCTTTTTTCTTCTGATAGTATGCTCTGTCCTTTGCCCTTTTTATCTCTTTCTGTTCAACAGTCATCTTAGCTAAAAATTTCCTTTTTCTGGCATTAGCTTTTAAGTTGCTTTTTGGGTCTTTTTTTGTTTTCCTCAGTCTCGTGAGACGCCATATGCTATGAAAAAATAACAAATACTAAAAACCTTGTAAACACAACACAAACAGTAAATTTACGGATAAATTATATAGCTGATATCACCTCGGGAACGAAATAGTCATTTCGAAAACGTCATAATCATTTCGAGAACGTGTAATCATGTCCGGAAACGTTCCCAAAATGACCGTTCACGGAATGACGTTTTCTAATAAACGCGCGCTATTCGTTTAACGGCAGCCATTTTATCTGCGGTCTGACACTGTTAGCGTAATATGTATGGGGTTATGTTTTTAACATTGTTCTCTAAAAGATATTTTTTCGATATTCGAAACTGGAAAACGCATTCCCGGGATGATGATCTATTGATGTACGCACTGTAAATAACTAACTAAAAGGTACTTACCTCTTAATTTTAATTAATTTGATGGAAGACACTTATCACACCAGCAATAATACTTTCTCGTAACACTACTGCGCCCTAGCGCCTAAAGGCTGCATTATTAACAACTTTAGGCCAGTCACAGCTGCGTTCACTGAAATGATGCTTACGTCGCCGGACAAAATATTTAGCATATTTCTCTATAAAATAAATTTACTTTCGTATTATATTTACAAGATTTAGATATTAGATAAAATTTACCGCTAATAAGAAAGGAAAACTGTTCCATGTCGTTTGTTTTATGGAAATTATCGGTGTTTGTTCCAAAGATCATACTTTGGGATGTGTTCCCGAAATGATTTTCGATACATATATTATGAAATAATAATAAATCTTATTAATTTTTTAGGTATATTATATAATGTACAATTAAACGTTTAGCAATTATTAATGGTAATTTGATAAAAATAAAAATGATATTAGTAATTAATTTGCTGGCGAAGCAAATTTTCCACCTTGGTGATTTTGAGCCAGATATAAAGAATTTCTTACTTAGGGGAAATTATAGTAGAACAACTGGAAATAGTGCCAAAAATTTCGGGGATTTTATTGTACTCATGGTGTCTGGTTTTAGAATTCGTCATCCAAAATATTAAAAGTAGAAAAATCTTCTATGACTATGAGTCCTTGTTGTGACGACGCTTTTACTGGACTATACAGGTTTTAGTGTATATATTAAAGTTTGGGGTTTGTACATTTCGTGAGGAATGCCTTACTGTCGCATACGTGGACTGGTTTTTGTAGTCTGGAAACTGACGAAGAATTGACTGTTAATGGAGAGTACATCTTTTGTGATGTGCCCATACGTATTGAAATAACGAATTTCCAGTTTCCGCTTAATGTGATAATTAATTTCTTTAACGTTTAAAAGTGGTGCTTTTGGTGTGTTTACTTCCAGCTAGCTGATTTTCACTTCCTCTTAGCACGCTTTTATTGTTCCTATATGTTTGAATCTAGTCACTCATTCGATTATTTTTTCATATAAGGTAATTACAATGTTACATATCTCACTTCTTTTACTTCGCTCAGTATTACTTTGGTGACTGTTTGTATAGATGTTTTTGGAGTTGAGTCCAATACAAAATTCTACTAGCTACTTTCTTTCTACACTCGATAGTTCCTGAGAGTGCTATTTTATAAAGAAGTAGACTTACAATTACCACAAGGAGAAAAAAATAAAACCATAATTAGCATTAAATAATTTATACACACTACTAGAGGTGCTCTGTTGATTACAGCACCCCTACCAACTATTTTAAGTCCTAAACATTTAATAAAATTTATTCCAAGTAATTAGGATTAAAGAACAGTACATTTACTTTGACCGTGAAAATTCAATGTAGCCGCCACGAGCTGCAATTGGATCCTCGACAAATGGCATGGAATCAAGGAGAGATGGATTTACTATTGAGGAAGACAATTGCTACACAGTTTTATAGTCCCGTCCTCACAGCTTCTACAGTGATTCACAGGACGACAAGAACGAACAATTTCCTACCTACCATATCACAGACATTTACACTGGCTGCAGTATCGGCTGGGAAGTAGAGGTACCAGTCTACTTCGAAGAATGGTTGTACATCCCTTTCCACGTGTAGACGGGTATGGTACAGCCCAAATATATCATGTGCGGTTGCCTACAATAGGGACAATGCCTCGGTCTATGAAACCTCACAGGTGTAGCAGTTGCTGTTAAGATTATCCACAGTATATAATATGAAAGATTCCATATTACAGTCTTAGGCGCCTGAAATCATCATAATTGGAGTTTGTGCACTATGCTGCTCAACATTGCAGTCTGCCAGGTTGCGATCATCATGGTAGCATTTAACATGTACGTTATCTTTACTGTAACTTGAAGCGGGAACCCCAGAAACATTACACTTTCCACTCAGCATGGCAGTGACGGCGATCACGTGTCCGTTGTTATTTGAAGCGTTGGTGGTATCTCATCAATGGTTGCCAATGCAGTGGCATGCGTGCAACCAGTACAGACCTCGGCAAACGGCGTTTCAGTGTTTTGGTGTCAAGACAACACTGCAGATAAGGTAAGTCTGTCGCTTATAGCCACGTGGGCAATACAGCGGTCATCCCGCGCTGTGGTCACGCTGTGGCACAATTACCCGCTCACCGCTGTGTTCGACTGCTCTTCTGCCCACTTGCCTCCTCACAAGCACACTGTATGAGCTGCAATGTCACTTAATGACAAATCAGTTTAACGGACGCCAATTATTCTGCCATGTTCGAGCTCACTGACCTTCAGATATTGCGCCATTTGTCGTCGGCAAGATATAGTGGAACTCGATTGCTTCTTTCCCATTCGCTTGTCTGCTCTGCACCGACCGAGCCTGCTATAACACTGACCTGTCTGGTCACACAAAAGAGGACGCTGCTGGGCCTGCGTGCACGCCATAGTCTCTGCAATCTTTATAACTTATCTCGGTTCCAGTTTACTTCACTTCCTCCGAGTTTGGAGTGATTCAGATGTTTCATTCTGGGTACCTCTATTTTTACAAAGAGTAATGTCCATCAAGCAATAGACATTAAAGTTCTCTAGATTGCTGAGTTGTCACAATGTGGATAATCCCAATATTCCAGTGTTTATAGATATTTTGTTCTTAATTTTAATTATTTCTTCTTATTGTGCTATAAATACCTCTTAGGGAACATCCATAAACCATGTAGCTCTATTTTAGCCTCCTGTGAATCCTCCTCCCCTCCCTCCCCCAGGTAGCCCGACGTGGCTTTTGTCTCTACTCCCCACCCCCTCACGTAGCACATAACTTGTTTCCTTATTGGTTCCAGAACACACTGTGTTATCTTGTCAGACTATTGTAAATTAACGTATGGAGGCAATAAGTATCCACATGCTGTAGTGTGTTCTGTATCCCATTCTAACTGTGACAAATAATATGAATGGAAGGCTACGTGGATTGGCTCCAAAATCCTCCCCCTCCCTCACGTAGCCCAGTGTAGCTTTCCATCAACCCTCCTCCCTAGACCAAGCCCACGTAGTATATGGACGCTTCCCTTACTAACATGTAATTTGTAGTCACTGAATGTCAGTTTTGCTAGAGTGGTAATCCATTAAAAACTGGCACCATATAATTGTTGTGAGATCTGGAGAAAATTAACTAAAATTTCATGTTTTTGTTGTAATACTCATTGTTCCTTTTAATAATAACAAACTTCTTTCTTTGTAACCAGATAAATTCTTGTGTGGATATATGTAATGGATTTGCTTTGCTTGTTTTACCGTTTTTGAGATCTGCAACAAAAAACATCACAGATAGATAATACTATTCTTTAATGCCTGCTGGAAAATACAGTATATAGAAGTGTTTTGCGTTAGTTATCCTCTAACATGAGCCAGGCCACGTAGCTTTCCATTCATATTACATGTTCACAGTTAAAATGAGGTACAGAATAAGCAACAACGCATGAATGTTTATTTCTGTAGTGTAATTATCTCCATATGCGATTTATGATAGTCTTGCAAGAGAAAAGAGTACACAATGTCTTCTGGAATCAGTAGGGAAAATAGTTACATGCTATGCAGAGGGGGGGGGGGAGGATTTTGAGGCAAAACTTACGTGGGGGTGGGGTTCACAGGAGACCAAAATGAACTCCCTTGCTGTTGTGTTTTATTACATTTAATTTGTGGTAAGTAGGGTTCAGAATTTCGTAGATTCCTATTTGTTGAATTTCAGGGGCAGCATAATTCCTTAATTACAAATACAGTGCTGTATTTCTTTTCACACTGAATTATATTGAACAGAATTAATATCTACTAGTTAAAAACTGATCTTCTTTTTATTTTCCCATTAGTTTTTTTGTATAGACCATGTGCCAATATCAAACTTCATCCATCTTCTTCCTTCAGTCGCCATTTTATATCTTCCTATGCTCCTTTTTCGTCTCTTTGGACCTTCTGTAGACCATTTTGTTTTAGTTATTGGTATTATTATTACTTGATATCTATTGTTTGAATTTACTTATGGAATATGTTAATCTGTCATCACATCTTGTATTGCAAATTTTTCTAGGGATTATTGTCACTGTGAAGGTGAAATTAACACTGACGAGCAGCGATATTCTACTGACCAACTAAAAGACAACAGCATACAAAAGTCAGTAATAACTACCAAGAGCTGTACTGACAAGTATGAACACAAACAGAAGATTCTTTCAGTGGACCGCCATTATTCTTGTGAAGTTTCTGAAAAATCTTTTATAGCGCCTGTGGATCGCGAAACTCAATTCAGGTTTCATTCAAATGAGGTTTGTTTTTCTTGTGACGTTTGTGGAAAATCTTTTAAACAGTCTTGTGATCTTAAAGTGCATCACAGGATTCATACAGGTGAACGCCCATTTTCTTGTGAAGTTTGTGGAAAATCTTTTACAACTGCTGGGAATCTTAGAAGACATCACATATCTCATTCAGGCGAACGCCTATTTTCTTGCAGAATTTGTAGAAAATCATTTACAACATCTCAGAGTTGTAGAACTCATCAGAGAATTCATTCAGGTAAGCGCCCATTTTCTTGTGAAATTTGTGAAAAATCTTTTATAACAGCTGGAAACCTTAAAACACATCAGAGGATTCACACAGGTGAACGCCCATTTTTTTGTGAAATATGTAGAAAATGTTTTATTCAGTACGGTCATCTTAAAAATCATAAAAGAATCCATCAGATTGTTCACACAGGTTAACTCCTGTTTTTTGTGACGTTTTTTGAAAATATTTTGTGATTCTTTAAATTACTCATTCCGATGAACAGATATTTACTTTCTAAGATTGTAGATATACTGGCATCAAAGGGTTCATTTGAGGTTAGTATTTTTCTTTTGTGAACCTTGTTAAAACTCGTATACAAAAAAAATTGCTGCTTGTTAAATGGTTTAGGGATAATGTATACTAAAATTCAGCAACAAGACTTGTAAATTTTGTTTATAGTTAACGATGCTTAATTTTTCTCCTTTTAGTATATCTAGTTTGAAATAGATATAATGATTAGGATAACTAATGTTTTCTTTCTGGCAGTTTTGTTGATAAAATCCTAAACTTGTTTTGATTTGTTATTTTTTTTTAGAAAATATGGCATTACCTCTTATAAATATTTTATTATTGGGACCACTGTTCAGATAAGATATACTTTTTGTAATGGGATAAAAGAAATTACTGATTAATAAATTTGTGTAATTTGTTTTGTGTAGGATTAACTTCAGCAGTTGATTTCTTCAACATTCATTAGTGATTTATAATATTTATAAAAAAATTAAATAAATTATTTACATTACAGTTATAAGTATCTGATAGTAACTATTTAAAAAATTACCTTTAGTTATTATGCTTTCAGGAATTTTAATCTTCAGGTCATTCCTAGGGTAGGTTCAAATTCAAGATGATCTTTGCCATAATCTGTCAGTTCCTTTTGGCACGTATCAGATACTTTATCTGTTATAATTTAAGTATAGATAATGAAAGTGTTAATATTTTAATACAATATATACCCACATGTCAGTAAATTGTTTAATTTTTAGTTTTTATTTCAATATTTAATAATCTCAGTCTGCTGTTGGCATGATTTCAAACATGTTACAACTTATTCACGAAGATACTGATGCTAGTTATAATTATGTTCCTAACTTTTTGATTATTTGTAGACTGAAAAGAAAATGTCAATATTTATGTTTTTACACCAGTTGATTGTAAAACTATTGTATTCATTGTAATCATTTGGCACATTAGAAATAAATGACTTTTACAACCAATCAGTGAAGTCACATTTTGCAGATATGAGGTAGTCAGCATGGCACTATATGCATCTCACCTCTAATAGTACCCAACTACTCATCTGATAATTAGTCAGTTCACAATTATGGATAAAATGTGAAGATATAACGAAAAAATAAACTACTTGTAGGCAATTTAAATGACATAGTATAGGGGAAATAAATCATCACTCATCAAAGTTGAAGACTTCAATAACTGAAGAAACATGTGAGATGAACAAACTAAATTAAAATATTTTTTTTAACCCCTTATTCATTTCATATGGAATGAGCCATATAATTCAGGAGGTGTAGAAATGCCAAAGCTTAAGATATGACTGGATAAACACTAGAAGATAGGATGGGAAAAAGGTGATGGGTGTGAACTGTTAAGAAGTGAACTATTGATATGTCGGAAAAGATGATGGTTAAAATTGCTGGCTGTGGTAAAATTAAGGTGAAAAATAAATGATTTTGAAATATATTTGTTAAAAATCATTACTAGTTGATAATAACAATGATAATTATAGTAATAATAGTGATGTGGGAGTGGAGACTTTCTGGCATGCTGATTCAATGTAAGCTTCTCAAGCGTTCAGCCGGATAGCGTCATTTAAACACAACGTATCTGCTGTCTTTATCATGTGCACATAGCTTCAGATATTGTAAGCTGGAAGTCACTGCATAGACTCGCTTAGCAGAAGTCGTTAATTTGATAGATAGCAGCTCGGCAAACAGTGGATCCCGTCTGCTCAACCAGCGTGTGCTAGAACCGTAAAGTGCGTTCCACCAGTTCCTATGGTTTACTTGCTTGAATATTTGTCTACTAACCTTGGTTGTTTGTTGTCATTACAAATAGCTTAGCTGGATCTTTAATGGTTTATTTAGTGAGATTTTAGATTAGTTTACACAGTGAAAATGGATTTAGGCTAATTGTGTATTAGTCCTTCAACATAATTTTATCGAACATTTCGAATAATTTGACTAATTACCATTGGGATACTTTACCAGAAGTTTTCTGCTAATGTTTTAAATCTGTCGATTTGTTTTGATGTGCTCCGTTGGTAAATTGCAGGGCTGCAGGGGTGTACTCAATGCTGGACAAGCGTATTCTATGATTGGCCTGGTATTTTCCTACTCCGCAGCACGATGAAAGTGCGTAGTTGACGTTGAGGACTGGATACAACAATCCTAACCTACAATCAGAGTTGCGTTTGATGTCTTCTACATATGTCTTCACATCAGACGTTGGTGCAGGCTGATTCCAAGGTAGCAGATGACTGTTTTTAGGGGAATTCTGCCACCGAACAAGTTCTGAGTGGTCTAGGAGTTCCTGTCCTGCGAAATACAATTCCCTGAGAGTTTTAAGCATTAATTTTAGGCCTCCAGTTCTTTGCCCATTCTTCAAGCTCTTATGATTAATTGGATGCTCAATGTGGATGTGAAATATGTCTATCATCCGCAAACAATTACAGAGTATATATGTAGATGTAGATGAAACAACGAGGTATAGACTGTAAACGGTCTAGGTATTGTCAGGGGTCCGAGTGGTTGTTGGCCTATCTGTGGACGTTGTGAGTTGTGGACCTTAAGTGAAGTGACTAACCTTCGTGTTTTCAGGCCTCTTCTAAGTCTTCTGCTCTTCCGTGAAGTTCTTCATCTTGTGGGCTACTAATTGTAGTAATTTATCGCGATATCTGACACCACTCCATTTTACGGTCGGAGAACCGAAGATAGTTGAGGCTAGGACTGGTTTAGCTCTTGCTGATATAAACTATCCTATTGGAATGAGAAGACGGCTAACTGGTAGTGAGTGCGTTTAATGGCCACTTAAAACTGTGCATTTACAAATGTGTCCTGCAAGGATCATTCCAAATGCTAGCGTCCTGACGCTAAATTACTGCTTCCAAAACTGACTGATGGATTGAATGACTATGATGCGAGACATGGCAGCTTGGTTGGAAGGCATTAGCGATAGGCGAGGCTACGAGAATCGGCGCGATCGATTAGCTAACCCATATTGACTGGTTCAAGTCTACACGAAGAATGAGAGCGAGTAATGCTACTTATGTTCCGAAGTGAGTCATAGCTGATCGAAACGAACCAGTGACTTTGCTGTAAGCATTTTTATCGAACAAAAAGCTATGCTGAAATGTGTCTGTCTTCATAGATCAAGTTGCAAGTTATATTCACAAAGTACAGCAACTATTCCGAAAATACTAATTTCTCTTAATCAAACCCCAAGGTCCAAAACGTCCTTCACACTCGTCCCCTCTCTGCAAGACATGTCTGCACAGTAATATATAGTGTGGGTTGGGTACAAGCTCCCATGTAAAGCTACTCAGAGTAAACAAAACCAAATGTAATCAGATTAAATTAATTGCCTTTGGATGCAACATTGCAGTTATATACAACATCGAATTCAATTCAAACTATCAACCATACTATGAAATCCATTAAAATCAAACACTTATTGATTAATCAGGGATCAACCAAAAAAATCATTATTATTGAAATGAACCATTCTTAAGTTATATATCATGAAATAAAAGTAGACAGCTGTTACTACATGTTTGTATTACTATAAATTCATGTGAAATTGTACTGATAAAAGTGAAAAATTTTAAGTGTCCTTCACTACTAACTTGACACATTTTGTTGACTTCAACGTGTTATGTGTACATCAGTCTCATATTTAATAAACAGTTATTAATTAATTAAGAATTCATCCTTACTTACATCTGCTTACTTATCTGCGTAATTTGTCTTTGATAATCATATTACTTTTAATCTATTCCCAGAAATATGTTGAAATCATTTGTATGAATCAAGTTAAAATATGCAAGACTGCTACGTTATAAAACAGACAGTTAAATGTGTTTTTTAAAATAATCGCCACTGTAAGTTAATGGAATAGTTTAGATATAACGTAATGGCATCTGCGAAATAAGAAAATTCAAACTATGCTGAATTGAAGATTTAGTTATCTTCTGCGTTTTAAGATCGAACATTTCAGGATCTTCACCATCAATGTCTAAAATCCTATGCTTAATTGTGGTTATATGTAATAGTTTTGCCGTAGTCATAATATTAAAATAATACAAATAAGAAACTGAAAATTTAAAGAATAACAATTGGCTTTGATGAAATGTCCTATATAGTCTTTGCATGTTACTCATGTTGATCGCGGTAGGACGTGCAGACAGATGTGGAGGTCAGCTGAGACCGGCAACGTGAGACTCGACTCGTCAGCATGGCTGCACTCGCGCACTGAAATCAGAGTTTCTTCTTAAAACATCAGTGCAGCGAGTTTTGAATCGCTCACAAACGTATGGCAACAATTTATGGCTGGAAAATCGACAACAATACTGAAATTAAATTAATCTAAATTTTTAGACTGCATATTGTACAGTAAATTAGTGAAAAAAATGAACAACAGCAGAAGTTTTTGGGTTTTGAAAATCGATACTTTTCTTACTTTTTCGAAATTCTCTTATTGTATGTACCAAACTTTAACTAGGGTGATCATGGTACAGCCTGGAAACAAATTAGAAAGTCAAAGATTTTTCAATGAATAGTTCCAAAGTATTGGTCTTAGGTTAAATTAAATTAGTGAAATTTCCTACACACACATTTGTGCCTTGCAAATAGAGTACAGTTAAACAATGCTATGACTTCGTTTCTGTAATAATTCACTTACGACTAGTATTTTACATGTTGAATTAATCAGCACCAGGAAAGTTTACATTTTTCCCTATCATGTGCTACATCCGTGGATTCTCTATGCTCGTTTCTATTCTTACTATTATTTTCTAATCATTTCCCGAAGTTTTAATCTAGCACCGTATTGTTAAACCCAATTCGATAGATAGTTAAAAATCATTTAAGCATTATTATATGTATTATATACTACTAGGAAATAATTACTATTTTACAAAGCTAAGCTTCAAACAACTTTTCGTAATGTTCTACCAGTTAAAATATACTTTTAATATTATAGAGCAAGTTAATTTGAAATGTAACTGTGACCATAACTCAGTTCGCAATCTATACAAAACATATATAAGTTCCTTACTACTAAACTATCTTTCTTCCTTTTCGCCAGTTGACTTTTTCACGTAATTGGAAATACCTTTCTTACATTTGATTATCACTTGCCAGAACTGAACACCGACTTCAGAATAAATTTCCCAATTTCGTCTTCATTAATTTATTTAAAACTCTTGTTAAGAAAACACATTCACAGACTTATGTAAAATTACCAATTGATTTTTTCCCACCAATAGCATTTATTTGAGTGAGTCAGAACTCGATTTCTTAAAGGAAATAGCCTACTGACGACTTTTCTTACATCCAACATTGATGACATACTAACTTTACAGTTGTAATTCACCTAGCGTTTCACATATATAGTTCAAATACATAAAAATCCCTTGTATTATTTGGTACAAATTTTCTGTTTAAGTTTCATTTTTTCTATTTTTTTTTTTTTAGTTTTTTTTAATTGTTTACCAGTCACTAATTCCAGCTCATCTTCGTTTTTCCTTAGGTGTTGTAATTTTATGGGTTCTTAACTAATCAGGTGGTTTTATTTTAATACATGGCGTCAGTACTTGACGGGCTTTTATTTTATTTCTTTAAACGATAACATTATTTCTTTTCTTACGATCTTATTTTTAGCTTGATGATAAGGTTTCACATCCTCGAAATTCTTACCGTTAGCATTAGTTAGTCATGCCGTTTAATTTACAAAAGCTCTTACATACCTAATTCGTTTTGACTAATTATGTACTAGCTCACTGATGATATACAATAACTCATTGACCACTTGGCACCTTCGCAACATATTGCAACAATTACCTTAATAATTGAGCTCATTACATTTTACTGCACACCGGTGATCACATTTTACACATTATATTTCAGGCCTGGGTCGCGAATCCAACCTCTTTTACTCCCCCGCTGCAGCATCACAATTATATTTCAATACCTCTCACATATACAGGGTGCTTTAATTTTATTAATCACCACAATGTTATCTTATGGAGAGTAACAGAACGGATTTTATTACTACAGATTATGAATGATAAGCATCAGGTATTAAAGTACGCTTTTCCTCCCGATGCATTCATTTTCCGCTCACTACTGATACAATTTTCAGTTACTTAAATTTTCGATGATCTGAATTTTTTATAACCACAAGTTTTCGACATAGCAAACTCGTATAGCTGCTAGAACCACGTCTGCTTCTCGCCTGAGCACGTATATTGCTTATTGAACAAAAAACCAGCACTCATCAGTTAAGATGCTTTCTGAAATTTCATGTTCTTGCATCGTCTGAACTTGTTTGATAAATTCCGAAATAAAGATCGTATCTCCGTAACAAAATATACCTTGAAGAATGGAATGCGGAAGGACTTTTTGAAGCCACAGCAATCCGTTTATCCCTTCTCGATATAACGTTGCAGCCACGGTACTGAACCGCCACACACAAAATTATGCCCGTTGTTTCCTTACGATCGGCGCTCTCTATAGCATCTGCCCAGCACTTATGTCGTCAATTTTTTACCCGGTAATCTTTTATTACCGTAAGATATTTATTTACAGCACCACATATATAAATATTTTTATACACTGGGGATGTCTTTGCACTTTTTACCTTAGTACACAATCTAACCACGTAAATTTTATTTGGAATTTCCCTTATTCACGGCACATTTATAATTTAATTGCTTATTCTTTCGTGACATCCGCTCTTATAATATCTCCTTATATTATGTCAGCATTGTACATTAATTCTGCTATCTCTTATTTGTAACACACACTGACCAGATTTTCCTTTTATTTACATAATACGACACTTCAATTAGTATTTGCACTTTTTACTTTTAATAGAACACATTTTTATTTCCGCTTTACGCTTCCTTATTGATGGATTTACTTGAACAGCCCTTCGGAAATATTATGCTTTGCTACTTGAAGTTAACGCAACAAATTATATGTTAACTTTATTTAGTTGCGAACAACTCATTTTAGTTCTTACTGCTACTTTTAATCACCTTAAAATAGATCATAAATCGCATATTACCTATAATTCTGTTGAAAATAAAGTATTGATTCGCATACTACCCTTCACTTGATATATAACATGATAAATCACATTAAACCACGTCAACCAACATAACTACTTTTTAACCACATATTATACAGTTTCAAATGATAGAAAATGAATGTTCTTATCTTATACACAATATTAATTTACTTTACACCATCACAGCATGCATACTCCATATTAAACAACTTCGAAATCATGCATTCATCATTTTTAGAAATAAAAATTCTTTTAACTTAGTTTCGAAATCTTTCAGCAAATTATTTAATATCACAAATGAATTCAAAAGATAGTGCAGCTAATTGCTCTTAGCTTTGTAACTAGAGGAAGGAAGAATTGTATTATTTGCACTTGGAACAATGAATTTTTACTTGGCTTACAATGATCTAAACACTACGACACTATATTGGCACAAATATCTGCTCTCTTCACGGATCCTCTCCAACAGAACCGATGCTAATATCAAATAGATCGTATAAAAAATTTACCATCCTATTTTACTCGAAAATCAATGGACTACAATTTCAAAAGCTCTATTTCATTCAAAAACACAAATTAGGGACGGTTAGGGTAATTCCGGAATGGGGTATTTCTAGAAAAGTTAAATGGCTGACTTAATTTTAAGGTTAGGGAGTTTCCATGATAGTATATTGTACATCGAGATCAGTTGGCCACACTGATAGTTCTTGGCGCCGGGCGGATTCAAGAGAACAGTCATAAACATCTGTTTTTCAAACCAACTACTCCTCTTTAGAGCCTTGCAGGTAAGTGAATACAATATTTTATTGAACCATATAGTGTTTTATTAACTTTTCAAGATTATGAATGATCGATTTTATGTGTTTTGGAAACTGACAGGTGTACCTGCGTCCATTTTGAGGTTAGTCTGGAATTACCCCACCGCAAAAGAGTAGCGGGGTAATTCCGGACGATAAGGTTTCCTATCCAGGTTTCATTATTAATTAACATTTTGATCTTTTTTAGGTATAAACTGCCAAGAACTTACGTTAAAAAAAAGGTTGGACCCTCCTATTCAGCAGATGACTTGGCTAATTCTGTTAGGATGTAGAAAATAAAAATATGACCGTCAAAGGGGCTGCAAATTTTAGAATGTTCCAAAATCTATAATTTTCGATAGATTGTCTGGAGGCTAACACTTCCACCTTCATTCCAATGAAGGTCTAACATATATACTTCCTAGATATTATAGGATGGACAGTGCTTTGACCTACGACCTGTGTCCGAAATTACCCACTGACAGTGGGTAATTCCGGACAAGATGTGGTAATTCCGGAACCTAACTTACCAGCAGTAAAATAATTTTTTTAGCCATTAAATTGACATGATTGGATCATTACCAAATAAGGAATCTGATGATACTAATTGATTGCGAATTTAATAAATTTATGAGGACTAAAACCAATTAAACACTGAAAAAATCATCGAAACTTTCAAAACCATCCAAAATTATACCCGCCTTACCGCTTGAGCATTCGAATTGAAATTAATTGATTGAGGTTCATATTTCTTTCATTGCTGAACATTGCAATATTTGGAAAAGACTGTCTGTAAACTCGTGCATTACTCTTTTTAAACTTAGACACATTTTTTATCGCGAAATTTAATTAGATAAACTTTCTATATTACTGAAACTCGCTTTTGAATTTTAAAACATGCATTTCCACACCAATTTTTTTTAATTATTGCTATGCGTATGCACTATCAAAACTCACCTTTTAGCAGTTTTCTGGTGACTTCTGGACTACTGGATCGCCCCGTAGTCGCGTAGAGATGAAACTCGTACTGGCTGTGCGTCGCCTGGCCGCTGCTGTCCCTGGAAACGCTGACTGCGCCTGGATGTCGACCTCGTGTCGCGTGTTGTTGCCTCTCGCCCGTACCGCGTCGTCGCTTGGGAAATGTGTTCTATACGGTGACTGATTAACATCTACCGTTCCCCTCTTGCCTGCCTGCGCTCTGCCATGCCCCAACACGTCATAATCATCTTCTTCTGGTCGATCTTCTTTCGAAAAATTTTGCCATGAAGGTTTTCCACTTTGAAGGTATTAAGTTCGATTCCATCCAAACTTCGTATACAACTTTGTCAGGGGTCCGGGTGGTTGTTGGCCTATTTATGGACGTTGTGAGTAGTGAACCTTAAGTGGAGTAACTAACCTTCGTGTTTTTAGGCCTCTTCAAAGTCTTCTGCTCTTCGTGATTCTCTTCATCTTGCGGTCTACTAATTGTAGTAATTTATTAGGATATCTGACACCACTCCGTTTTACGGTCGCAGAACCGAGGATAGAGAAGGCTAGGACTGGTTTAGCACTAGCTGATGTAAACTATTCTTTTATAATGAGAAGACGTCTAACTGGTAGTGAGTCCGTTTAATGGCCACTGAAAACTGTGCATTTATAGACGATAACGTGTCCTGCAAGAAACACTCTGAATGCTAGCGTCTTGAAGCTAAATCACTGCTTCCAATACTGACTGATGGATTGAATGACTATGACGCGAGACATGGCAGCTTGGATGGAAGGCATTAGCGATAGGCGATGTTACGAGAGTCGGCGCGATCGATTAGCTAACCCATATTGACTGCATCAAGATCTAGTCTACTCGAAGAATGAGAAAGAGTAATGCTACCTATGTTCCGAAGTGAACATGTATTTGCGTGTCATAGCTTACTGGAACGAAATAGCCGAAGGTGAATTTGCTATAAGCATTTTTATCGAACAACAAGCTATGCTGAATTGCGCCTGTCTTTACCGATCAGACCCATTGCAAGTGAGATAACAAAATACAGCAACTATTCCGAAAAATGCCAATTGCTCTTAATCAAACCCTTAGGCCCAAAACGACCATGACAATAATATCAGAGAAGAAATAGATGCAGAGTGTTGTATTTTGAGAGTGTAGGGCAGGAATGGCGAACTTTTATTGATATATGTGCCATTTTTTCTAAATAAATGTTGAATGAAGCCATTTTGTTCCATAAAATAATAATGACGTTGTGATTAATGGAAAAAGTAATAAAACTAAAAACTATCACCTTAAAACTTTATATTTGCAACAATAAATATACATTTTTTTAATACTAAGCAATAATAACATCAACAGTTTTGAGTTTATTTAAGTAGTTAAAAATAGTGCTTCTTCTGTTGTCGCAAAT
>JARYHS010013630.1:123582792-123623683 GCA_031002005.1 Vandiemenella viatica | reverse complement strand
TTTGTTACTTTTTGCAGAACGCAAGCTGAAGTGGATTCATCTGACCAACAGTTTCGAAGTGAGTCCTTAATGTTATTCATTTCTGAAAATAATGACTCATAGGCATAAGTAGATGAAATATTGTTAACATAACAAAAGCTAGCAACTTAAATCTGTCTGGAATTGAATTCCAATTTTCCATAATTATGGTATTGACATGTTTACTCATATTGCTTGATAGTCTTGCTAATTTGTTTACTTCCAACTCCTTCCTCCTTTCAATAAATTTTTGAGTCCATATTGAACTACACTGGAACTCAGGCAGATACATATATGTATATCAATTACTTCAATTTTCAACCAATAATGCTTCAAAAAGTTAACTTTATCAAGTAAAGTACACAGCAGGATATAATAAACTGAGTGTTTCCGATAATTCCTTGAACTGAGAAAATTATTCTGTTGAAGAATTAATTACTGAAGATAACTCTTCAGTAATTATTCTATTGAAGTATTAATTAGTGAATATAACTCTTCAGTGAGTTTTAATTGGTCTAGTTTTTCGTGTTCATCCAAATCGCTAGTGATTTTTTTCGAATTTTGGAAATACTTGTAATGATTGGAAATTATATCTCCACAGGAAAATTTTAATTTGGCTTCAAAAGAACGAATGACGTCTAACATAACGATAATTGTTTCGTTTTGAAGGAGTTTTACGATTTGTTTCATAGTGCCGTTTTACAGATAATGTTCTACATACCACCGTTCGATAACATTAAACACACACCGCTTTATCACCTTTATTAATCATGTCATATTTGTCAGTCCACAAAGGTTGAAATTCTCTATTACACTTTTAGTTTGTTTGTCAAACTAGCAATGTTGAATAGATTTAAATATAACTCAAACTTAAACAAGCTTCTGTGTTAACGAAATTAATTTAAAAACCACAAGAACTATGCATATCTGATTAAAGCAGTTAACAAAAACAAACAACTGAATAAGTCAGCTTAGCAGCCCTCCTGCCGCCGTGCCGCCTGCGCTAGTTCACTCACTCAGTTCAGTCAGAAATTTGCTGGAAATTTACCTCTTTAGCAGGGGCGGATCTAGGATTTTGGTTTGGGGGGAAGGGGTTTGAGCGAACTTTGGTTTAGGGGGGCTTGGCTTGAGTGAATTTTGGTTCAGAGGGCTTGCCTTCAGTGGATTTTTTTTTGGGGGGGGGGGCTTCAGTCGGCCATGGGGTAGTCTTTATAGCCTACTCGGGCCTCAAATTCATGGAGCTAAAAATAAATAAAAAAAAGGTCTCCAAATTTAGAATGTCGGGGGTGGACCTAGATACTTTTGGGAAGGGGGCTTCAGCCCCCTAGCACCCCCCCCCCCACCTGGATCCACCCCTGCTCTTTAGCGCAATCTGTAGTCGTTCCGGCACCGGTAGTTTCTTTCACTATGAACTTTGTTCGTAAATTATGTAGAGAATAAAATAATTACTTATATCGATTATGAACCTACTTAAATAACGACGTGCCCCAATTATTTTGTCGCGTGCCATTGGTTCGCCATCCCTGGTGTAGGGAATGCGTGTTGTTTTTAGTATCAGCTCATTCCTGCATAGGGTGTATCTGTCGTGTTTAGTGATAAATAACAATCTGGAGCCTATTAAATAAAGTGATATGGAGCGAATAACAAATTCTGTCTGCTTTAAACAATAGGTGGGTTTGTGAATTTTATGTTTTTGTGGGGGCTCACCTTTGTGGTAACTATTTCCACAGTAACACTGGTTTGTGTTGTAGTTGCCTCACTGGTTATTGCAAATATTTGTTGATAGGTGAATTCTGTTACTCAGTTTCAAAATTGCTCAATTTATCGATATACACTAGTTGCTTACCGTTTGTTAAAATGCGTCACTGATATATACTCTCAGAAGGACGTATTAGTGATTTAAAAGTTTATTTTGCATGTAAGTTGAATATATGAGTTGTTGAAACTATTGAGTATTGTACATTTATATCTGTGACGAAGATTCTGGTGCTCGTTTTGTCTTTGGAATTGTACATTAATAGGAGTTGCTGTCTACCGTTGAAGAGTGAACATGTAGATATGATTTGTAATGTGTATGCCTCAATAAACGTATTATTACAGACCTTATAGTGTGGTTAAAATGATTTGAAATAGTTAAAGATAGTATTTTAACATGGTAGCCGAGCATGGTTGAAAAAGCTCTGTGGCTTACATAAAGGAAACTGCTGTCGAGTGTTTGAGAAAGCTTTATTTCAAGTAAAAATGTCTGACATTGTTATATCGTGTTTTAACGGTGAGGACTATGGAAATTGGAAGAAAAGAATAACGATGTATCTAAAAGATGAAGAAATGTTATACAGTTGCTTGAAGAGAGAAAACAAGTATGGATAATGCAGAAACTTCGGAAGAATATAATATGAAGGCAGTGAACTACATTTATGGTGCGATTACGAATAAGCAACCTGAATTTGTGAGTGAAAAAGAAAATGCTTTTGAAATAATGACTAAGTTCGACGAATTATACTCCAAGGACTCGACTGCACTGCAAATAATTTGTTGAAACAAACTGGAAAAATTGAAGTTAAAACACTACAATGAAACAGCGACATTTTTTAGTGATTTTGAAAGGACAGTGAACGAATTGGAAGCAGCTGGGTCTAAAGTGACTGAGAAAGAAAAATTAAACTACATGTTAAGAACTTTACCAGATTCTTTGAGCTACATTGGTGATTTGGTCGATGTTTTGAAAGAAGTTGATCAAACTGTTGAATTTGTTGAAAGACAAAGGTGAAAGTGAATGTGTAAATACAAATGCATTCCATAGTATGAGAAAATCTGTTGCGAGTCGTCAGGAACAATTGTGTTTGGGATGCGGAAGAAGAGGTCATTTCAAGAGAGGTTGTCATCGAAATGAAGTAATGGAAAGAGGCACTTGGAATCACATCAGGCAGTATCAAAGAAGCAGCAGAGGAAATAATCATCCACGTCGAATCTCCAGAGGTCACAATAATGATCAACCGTGGAGCGGAAGTAAGCAGCATGGATACAGAAACGTCCAGTATCGGCGTGGTCAAGAATACCAGAATAGTGAAAGTGCAACGGGCAGTTTTGTAACAGAGGTTAGGAGCTTGATGGTGCAAAATAAAAAGAACACATGTAACAAAGAACAGATTAATATTAATTCGTTATTGGATAGTGGTTGTACAGATCATGTAATTAATGAAGAGTATTTTTCTGAGTGTATAACTTTGGAAAAGCCTGTAGATGTAAAGATTGCTGACGGGAAAATTTTGAAAGAACTAAGATAGGAAATTTAGTTAGTTATTTTTCTGTTTATGATAAAATCATTCAAATTAATATGGAAAATGTATTTTATGTTAAAGGCATGAATAGAAACTTGATTAGTTATGCGAAAGTAACAGACAAGCACAAGATTGTATCTGTAGGAAATGTTTCAAAAGTTTTTGATAAAATTAACAGGCTAATTGCAATTGGTATGAAGGAAGGTAATCTGTATAAAATGACAAGTAGCATTTTTAAGGAAAATGTTAATGTAAATATTGTGAGTAACAGTGATTCAATGACTGAAAAGGGGAGATGGCATTGCACATTAGGTCATTAAATTTGAATTATTTAAATACTTTGTGTAAAGATCAATTAGCAGTTGGTTTACCTAAAAGTTTAGAGTCTGAATGTATGAAGTGTAAAGTATGTATTGAAAACTAAAATGCACAATTTACCTTTTTAAAATAATAGAAGCAAAGCAGAAGGGATTTTAGAAATTATTCACACTGATTTAAATGGGCCTCACTCAACTCTTGGTTTGAATGGTGAAAGATACTTTCTTACTTTTATAGATGATTATAGCAAAGCAGCTCGTGTTTACACTATCAAATCAAAGAATCAAGTTTATGATTGTCTAGTTGCATATGTAAATGAAATTCAAAATTTGACAGGTAAAACTATTAAGAAACTGAGATGTGATAATGGAAAGGAATATTTAAATTCAGATGTTTATCGATTTGTAAAAGGAAAAAGGTATTGTTTTAAATGTTTGCCCTTCCTATGTACACGAGTTAAATGGTTCGGCTGAAAGATACAATAGATCAATTATGGATATGTCATGGTGTTTGGTAGCTGTAGCAACAGTAGATAGGAGATTCTGGCCTGAAGTAGTTTGTACAGCGGCTTATCTTAAAAACAGAACTTTAGCTAATACTATTGAAAAGAAAACTCCCTATAAAATTTTACTAGGAAAGAAACCAAATGTTAAACATCTAAAGCTACATGGTAGTAAAGTATTTGTAAGAGTACCAGAACAATTGAGGAAGTCGAAATGGGATCATAAAGTTGATATGGGAATTTTATTAGGTTATAGTGAAGTTGGCTACAGAGTATTAGTGAATAATGAAATTGTTGTTGCAAGACATGTTGATATTGTAGATAATAATGTTAAACTTATCCACTTAAAGGGTTCTGATTCAGAGAGTGAATGTTCTATTGATGAAAGTATAAATTTGTATTTTTTGTATTTGTATTTATTGGTCCCTTAGCATCATACATAGTACAAAGTACAAATGATATGGGATAAGTCAAAAATAGTCTGTACACAGACAGACAGTACATTCTCTCTCTCTCTCTCACACACACACACACACATGGGCATTTTATCAATTTTGTGATCATTCATAAGATAGCTGTACAAGTTTGATAAAGACAAAAAATTTATAATTACAAATAACACATGATTTTTCACTATTTAAGTCTATCATTTAGTTTGAAAATACTCATCAATATTGTAGAAGCAGTGGCCGAGCATGTACTCCTTCAGTCCTGAAGTGAATTTTGTATTTTCTTTTACAGATTTGATACTATGTTATTAAACACTCTGATTCCTGTATGTAATGGTCCTTTCTGACATAGGGTAGTATTTGTTTGTGGTACATGTAAATCTAATGTCTGTCTAGTATTATATGTGTGCATATCATTGTTTGTTTGTAATGTATACCCAGAAGCTTCAGTATTTTTTTTTATGAATGTTATAGTTTCCAGCATATATATACAGGGCAGTGGTAGAATTTGCATCTTTCTAAATAAAAGTCTACATGAGGTTCTACTCTCTACCCCATTCATAATCCTAATAATTTTTTTCTGCATTTTGAATCATTTGATACTTGGTGGGGAATTTCCCCAAAATATAACACCGTACCTCAATAATGAGTGCACATACGCAAAATAAATATTCTTAATTGTTTCATCTGATATGCAGCCAACTAATATTCTCATCATGTAGCAAATGGTATTTAATTTTTTACAAAGGTGATCAACATGTATATTCCATTTTAAATTATCTTGTATCCATTTTCCCACAAATTTTGTTGTTCCTACATTTTTCAGTAGTTCATCACAGAGTTTTGCTTTAGGTACTGGGGTATCTAAATTAGTTTTTGTCCTGAAGTGTATTGCATGTGTTTTTTCTGTTTATCATTAGTTTGTTTTGAGAAAACTAGTTTGCTAAGTTTTTAGAACAGTGTTCAATGTTTTTCACTAATTGTTCCTTATTACAGTCTTTTATTAATACGTTGGTGTCATCTGCATATTTAATATACTTCTGGCAGGTACTTTGTAGTTTCTAGATCATTTATATACACTAAGAACAGTAAAGGCCCAAGAATTGAATCTGTGCGGCACTCCATATTTCATGTGTTTGCAATCTGAGTGCACATAGTTTACACTGTTGTTAGTCTTAAAACTACATTCAACAATCTGTTTCCGATTATAAAGGTATGACTTTATCCAATTTTGTGCTACTCCTCTAACTCCTAAATGTTCTAATTTTGTGAGCAAGATATTATGGTCAATCACATCAAATGCCTTTGAGAGATCCAAACATATTCCAGACACATGTCCTTTTTCCATCAAGTGTCCGTAAGATTTCTGTATAAAATGAAAAAAAAAAATGCAGTTTCAGCTGATTTATTCTTCCTAAATCCATGTTGAGTATTTGATAATAATTTATTATTTTCTAAAAAGTTCACAAGTCTTTTGGAAATAGTTTTTCTAAGATTTTGGAGAAACATGAGAGGTTCGACACCGGGCGATAGTTTGACACGTTTTCTTTTTCGCCTTTTTTGAATAGGGGTTTAACTTTTGCTGTTTTAAGCCTGTCTGTGAATATTCCACTAGAAAATGAACTATTACATATATGAGAGAGAGGGCAAGCTATTAATTTAGCACATTTTTTAAAAGAAAATCTGGGCCATCATCAATCCCGGATGAAAATTTAGGTTTTAACTTCGCCAATAATTTTTAATACTTCTTCTTCATTTGTGGGTTGAATAAAAAGTGTTTTCCTATTAGTTTTACTGATATTAGCTTGTGTGTTGATGTTGGACTTATCAACATTTTTCTTAATCAGGTCTTCAGCAATATTTGAGAAATATGTATCAAAGGTATTGGATATCTCTATAGGATCAGATATAATTTTTTTATTCTCTTGCAGTTGAATGTTATGGCTATCTACCTGTCTTGCTCCTACTTCATTCTTAACTATCTTCCACATCGCTCTCATTTTATTAGTAGCCGAGGAAATATATCTGTCCTTTTCAAATTTTTTTGGAATATCTTACTACCCTGTTAAGAACCTGTTTGTATTTTTTGAAATATTTATCAAATTCTGGTGTTGTTTCCTGTATTTTTTAGATTGTATAGTAATAGTTGTTTCCTTTTTGTAGATATTATGTTACCAGCAGTAATCCAGCCTTTGGTATTATTTATTACATTTTGCTTTTTTGTCCTAAGTGGGAAACGTATTTCAAAATAATACCAGAATGTATTAATGAATGACTCATATTTCTCATTTGTATTTGGGCAACTTCGCATTTCTTCCCAACTTTCATTTTTTAAGAGATTATTAAATTGGTTGATCTATTGATCCTTAAAACTACGTGATTTTACTGTTGTCTGTGTATTAGTTTTAGATTCCAACTTCAATGTTAACATTTGTGCTAAGTGATCTGAATAACCTGTATCAAAATTTACTTGCATCGTGGCTATAATAACTGCTATTTACAAAAATCTGGTCAATTGTTGTTGTTGTATTTTTTGTAATTCGTGTGGGTGTTTCTATCAAACTTTTAAGATTGAAAGAAGACGTTAACCTCAAAGTATCACTTCTCAGCTTTGAGTCCTTAGAAAAATCTATATTAAAATTACCACATACAATTATAGTTTTATTTACTAATGGTAAACTTTTTAATGTTTTCTCAGACAAATTAAGAAATGTACTATTGTCACCATCTGGAGATCTATATACACAAATTAGTATGATTTTATATTTTGGGATGGATATACCACATACTTCAAAGTGCTTTTCTTTAGAATATTTTTATAGTGAGTTTATTTCTTTAAAATAAATGTCATTTTTAATAAATATACAATTTCCTTCCTGTTTGTATTCATTTCTGCAAAAAATGAGGCTAAGGTAAAGTTTGGGATGCTTGTTACATTTAGTTGTGCTGTATTGAGCCAGTGTTCTGTTAAACATACAACTGCCACATCTTTAAGATGTGTTGAGAGAAGTAATTCAATTTCAGTTTTCTTATTTTTAAGAGATTGCACATTATGGTGACAAATTATAAAGTTTGAACTTGCTTTATCGGTATGTACATTTGCTCGACCACTTACCTCTTTATTGGTGCCCTCTACCTTACAAGCTTTATTTGTATTGACACCTTTTTCACTGTAGCACAGTCTCACTTTAGGTAGAGCTAAGGGGATCACCACTTGCTTATTGTTATTTATCTGGATGTCAGTTTGTCTGCATGGCAAGCCCATCAAAAATCAGCATCTCTTGTTGGTTGCTTCTTTGTGCGGGTTGATGACCTTATCACTAGTCTTGGGAAATTTTCTGCTTCTGCTGCTGAGGTAGTTGGGGTTTCAGCTTCTGTTGTCTCTTCTCCTATGACGACTGTTTCTACTTTTGTTTCTTGAGGCACTTTCCAGTCAAGATGTAAAATTTCTTGGCACTCTAATTCTTTTGATATGACTTCCAACAATATTCTTGAAATTCAGCTTTCCCTTTTGTATTAAGATCCTGTCCATGATTTGTGTAGTATTCTCTGTCACTTGGTTTGCTGATAAACTGAGTATTTTGGAATTGTTTCACAATTTTGCCTAGTTTTCTGTTTGTTTTCATTATTTCACAGGACCATTCTGGTAAGTCATGCCTGTGTGGTATACCTACTATCACTACATTTGTATGTTTCATTGATAGCAGAGAGTTTTTTATTGTTCTAATTGCAATGTCTGCTTCATTTTTTGCAACGTCATTTGCTCCTGCCCATATCACTAAATGGTCTTTTTCTGTTAGTTTCGTAATGTTTTTTAGTGTTTTCCAGTACTTTGAGCGCTGGGGTCCCTAGCATAATTTCCCCTCGGATATCACAGTTTTTGAAATCTTTGTTTCGCATATTTTCGGCAATTCCTCTACCATGGCTGTCTGATAGTATTAGCACTTTAGATTTTGTCAGATCGTTTCTTGTTGTATGTTTAGATGGCTTTTTCACAACGCACTGTTGCTGCACTTTATTAATGTTCACAGGGAGCGTTTCTATTTCTAACACCTTAAATCTGTTCGAGGTAATAACTGGTGTCTGCTGACCTGAATATTTTGCACTCCGATGTCACACGTCTGCTCCGCGTTTTAGCAACAACCCACCCGTTGTTTACATGTATAGGTTTAACCTCACTTTCCACATGGTCTCTTGTCTTTTCATTCATGCAAAAATCACATCCCGGGTCATTTTCAACTGTTTTTAAATTATTCATTTGATGAATAAATACCGTAGCGGCGTGTATATCTTCTTTCAACGCTTCAGCTACTGACTCTTCTTTACCCGCGAAATAGTTTCCTACCGCTTCCATACTTCCTCGGCGGACAGGATGCCGCACTCACATTTATTGTTCACTGATTCCAGCATATTTATGCAGTCAATATGTATCCATTTTTGGATAACAGAACACAGTCTAATTCCGTTTTTACTACTTCACAACACAATACACACTTTATGCACGATATATAGCTTATTTTCCGTGAGCAGCTAATCACAACATCTGCCGCCATCTTGTCATGATTCAAGTATGATCAATATGTAAAACTAGAAATATCACAGGTATAGATAGCAGTGTTTATATTCCATATCAAATAATATAATCACTTTCTCTATTAGTTATGTACTCGTGTGGAGACATGATTTTTGTACACCATGTAAAACTTTAAGATCGTAAGAACAACCAGCAGTGCCAGATTATCGAGTCAGTTGCATTTCAGATAATAATAACAAGAACTGGTTTGTTTCATCTTTAATATGCTGCAACGTTGCATTTGTCCTTATTGTCAGCTGATTCATCATGGAATGTGCGTGTTTGCTGTGGTAGTGTGTATTAAGATGTAAAGACAAATAAAGCAAAAGGTTTCGAGGCACTGAATGTGTCAAACATCATACAGGAGGCACGTTCGATGTTTCAAGTGTTCATAGAGCTATGCAGTACATGTACTGCTCATTACAATTCAGAGAATGTTTGTGATGCACTCTGTGAGTACTTCAAGTATTGTGAATTGGTTGTGAGACTGGCGTCAAACAATGTTAAATCAGCCTACTGCCCTTTTTGAATTCAGTATTCATGATGTTTGCCGCGAGCATATTAGGTGAATCACGAGATGTTCGCGTATGTTTCAATCTGTTTTGTATGATCAGTTGAAGTGTGTTATCACATTACTGTACACCACATATGAATGTTATTCTGAAGAATTTGTTTTGTTACGTCTGATTGTTTTTACATTAATAGTTTGCGACTACAAGTCACAGATTCGGAAATCTTTACATTTCAATTCAGAAAAGTGATTTTCTCCTTATGATTAGATAAAATATCGATGTTTTTGTGGGCGCTGCTATTGAGAAAGAATTAATAACTGCAATTCCATTTGCTTTGTGAGTGCTGTACCTTGAGTTCAGTCTTATTGTTTTGTCTGTATTTATTTATGGTTATCTGAAAGTATTCTGTTGCAAAACTACTCAGATCTCCAGGCTGTAGTTATCTTTTATAAAAATCTTGCCTTTCTCATTTGTTATGAAGTTTAGATTTATATTGATTAAAAGATTTGCACAGAAAGATAAATACTTGTGTAAAATCAAGAAAATTGGGAAAATAAAACTAGAATGTTACACTTCACTATATAAGTGACAGTCAATATTTACATATAAGTTAGTATTCTCATTTCACTTGCAGTAAATGCCACATAACATTTTATACCTGTGTTGTGTTAGAGAGGGGTATGTTTCTCTGTGAGAAATACTTACTAAAATACTAAACTCTTCATTGCTCCAACTGCTTCGTTCTTTCTGATACTGGAAGCTGATAATGTGATTCTGTGTAGTTCGTGTTTAACAAATGATGAAGTTTGGCCATGCCTTGAAGTATCAGGTTTTATAGCAAAGTTAGAGTTCAATATTAATTCCATTATATTGGTACTAGAATGGAGATGTTGCTGTCTGTTTGATATTCTGATTTTTTTTTTATTCCTTGAGAAGAGTTTTCTGTGCAGTTCCCACTACTCATCTGATAGTAGTGTTAACATGCCTTGTAAGCCATTCCATTGAGTCGGCATTATTTTCCTCCTGTATTTCAAATATGTTCGGCAGTTTTGTATGAGTTGATCTAGGCAGTGGTTAATTGGTACCTTGCCAATACAGATACGCTGAATCTAAAAAAATCAAATTTCTCTGTCTGCTTTCCTATATTTCTTATTGCATACTTTTAATCTTATTGATTTCCAAGATATAAACTAGCTCTCTTTTTATATTATTGGTTCCTTGTGATATAGGAATCACATTGTACCTCTCTACCAAACTAGATTCCTTTTTAATGAAAAAGTTCAGTCCATTACTTCAATTTTGTTTCTTAGGACGTGGACAGATTATCTCGGAAACTGCTAATTTCTATTCTGGATCAAAGTATACATTTAGTGATTGTCAAACACACTTAAAATAATATGATATCATAGATGTAACTCCAAAAAGAGTAATCAAATTTCAATAAACAGTTATATTTTTGAAGCTATATGTTAAGACAGACCTGTAATAAGAATATCTATTTACAATATGATGCTATAAAAAGGTAAGACAAGACTAAGTTACGTTTCTGTACTTTTTAAACAACTATTAACTTGCATGAAGAAAGTCACCAGCTTTGTGTATTAATACAGAACATGCTATAATCACAGTAAAGACTAAATATATGTACTGAAGTTTTATTTGTCATGACATTGGGTTATACTGCATTCCAGAAAACTTTGCAGAATGTTCTAACAATGGATAGGAGACAAATATAGATTCTTTTACTAAAATATTCTTTAGAGAAGTGCACAATGAACTAAAAGAGTTCTTACATATTAAATTAATATTTGTTCTCTCTATCAATGAAAAATATCATAACAGTCTCTCAGAATATTAGGTAAGATAAGTAGAGGGTGCAGCTAACAGTACAAAAAATAAAAAATGTTTTCACTGACAGGTTATAGGTAACATTTATTTCAAATATGTTAAAACCCATTATTAACATTGAACAAACTTCTATTCAAGATTCAATTAGCGTAGAAAAATTAACACTATCAAAATGTTCCAGGAATAATCACAATACAAATAGAATATGTTATAAAATAGAAATAACCACAATAAATTAAAAATTAAATGTTAGACACATAGCTCATACATAACTAGTGCAAATTGAGAAAAAAACTGATACGGTAATAAACATTCAAACTGTTATAACTGACGCAGTTTTTCTATTTCGAAAGTTCTCTGGTCCCAAGAATGTACAACTGAACAAAAATACCTCCAAAACTCATAATAGACAGGTTTACATCCAATAATATCACTTAAAACAATAGACAAAACTAGAAAATACAACAAAATAAATCAGTTATAACTAAACAACAGTACTTTATGATTCTGTTAACATGATAAGCACATCTGGACACTTTTAATTCGATGATTATATCCATTTATACATAGCTTAAAGGGAAATAGTAAACAAAAACTATTTAAAAACAAAATTAAACCAGATCTGTAATTCCTATTCTGATATTTGAATCCATTTTTAGCTGTAAATCAGGAAGAGGAGTATATAATACATAAAAATTCTCAAATTCCATTATTTGTTTTAGCCACTGAAATTATGTTGCAGTCACCACAGGTATATGCATATTCACAAAAAGATTTTATTACTCTTCAAAATACTTTATCGATGAATTTCATAGTTAAATAAGAATAAGATGCACGTCTTTATAACAGTATCAAAAGTTTGATCACCATTTTTAAGGAAATTGTCCTTAATATAAAAAGTAAAAGATTTCCAAAAACTTAAAAAAAAGGCATGTACCTATGTGATACCCCATTTGCTGATAAAGATCCCTACACATAACAGGTCTGAAACTAACTCTACTAGAATATTGTAACATTCCCTAAAGAATTCCATTTTTTTTTAAGATTCACTAAACCTGTACATAATTTTACCAACAAAATACAAGAAAATGAATATTTTTATCAGAAACACATCTAACAGACATTACACTAAATTGGGCACTGTGTGAAATTTATCCTATTTCTTGTTAGAGATTTCAAGAGTTTGTAAAAGATATTCTACAAACTGACAGTAAAATAATTATTCCACTTAAATAAATTAAATGATATTTTCATAAGAAAATGAGAATTCACGCTAATGATTCTGTTGGTTACATCTACGACTTACAGAGAGTTTAAATGCTTTACTACACGTATCACAACACAACTAGTGTAGAACTGAATGGTTGGATTGATGACTTTTAAAATCATTAGACCATTTAAATTATATTCCACAAACTCACACGATAAAACTAGTGTTTACTAAAATGAATCCGCTTATGACTTTTTAGACGCTCAGACATTGTAAATACTTTCCCACAAATGTCACAAGAAAAAGGGCGTTCGCGCATATGAGTCCGCCGATGAATTTTAAGACTCCCAGACCTGGTAAATGCTTTCCCACAAATGTGACAAGAAAATGGGCGTTCGCCCGTATGAGTCCGCTGGTGCATTTTCAGATGCCCAGATGTTGTAAATGCTTTCCCACAAATGTCACAACAAAAGGGGCGTTCACCTAAATGAACCGGCTGATGAATTTTAAGACTCCCAGACCGGGTAAATGATTTCCCACAAATATCACAAGAAAATGGGCGTTCGCCTGTATGAATCCTGTGATGACTTTTCAGATGTCCAGCCACTGTAAATGATTTCCCACAAATATCACAAGAAAATGGGCGTTCGCCTGTATGAATCCTCTGATGACTTTTGAGATGTCCAGCCACTGTAAATGATTTCCCACAAATATCACAAGAAACTGGGCGTTCGCCTGTATGAATCCTCTGATGACTTTTGAGATATCCAGCCACTGTAAATGATTTCCCACAAACATCACAAGGAAAGGGGCGTTCACCTAAATGAATCCGCTGGTGAATTGTAAGACTCCCAGACTGTGTAAATGATTTCCCACAAATATCACAAGAAAATGGGCGTTCGCCTGTATGAATCCTCTGATGACTTTTGAGATGTCCAGCCACTGTAAATGATTTCCCACAAACATGACAAGGAAAGGGGCGTTCACCTAAATGAATCCGCTGGTGAATTTTAAGACCCCCAGATGGTAAATGATTTCCCACAAATATCACAAGAAAATGGGCGTTCACCTGTATGAATCCTCTGATGACTTTTGAGATGTCCAGCCACTGTAAATGATTTCCCACAAATATCACAAGAAACTGGGCGTTCACCTGTATGAATCCTCTGATGACTTTTGAGATATCCAGCCACTGTAAATGATTTCCCACAAATATTACAAGAAACTGGGCGTTCGCCTGTATGAATCCTCTGATGACTTTTGAGATGTCCAGCCACTGTAAATGATTTCCCACAAACATGACAAGGAAAGGGGCGATCACCTAAATGAATCCGCTGGTGAATTTTAAGACTTCCAGACCGTGTAAATGATTTCCCACAAATGTCACAAGAAAATGGGTGTTCACCTGGATGAATCAGTTGATGACTTTCGAGATGCCCAGACATTGTAAATGATTTCCCACGAACGTCATATGAAAACTGGCGTTTACCCAAATTAATTTGCTGATCATTTCTAAGATTTGATGGCACTGAAAAAGATTTCCCATAAGTGTCACAAGAAAATGGGTATTCACCCGTATTAATCCCCTGGTGACTCTTGAGATGTTCAGACTGAGTAAATGTCTCACAATTATAACAAGAAAATGGGCGTTCACCTAAATGAATTTGCTGGTGTCTCTTAAGACCCGAAGACCATGGAAATAATTTTCCACAAATTTCACAGGAAAATGTTCGCTGACGCAAATATGCCCTGTGATGATTTTTAAGATCCCCATCTATTGTGAATGAAATTGTATTCTTTTCACTAGAAATTGTGGCGCAGACTTTCTCACTAGTTTTAAGACTGGAGGACCATGTGCTTGATGCCTCATGCAATTTGCACACAGCTGTTAGTTCATCTGATTTATGACTCTTATAGCTTTGTTTGTTTTTAAAGCTATTATTATGACTATTTGCAGCGATTGGTTGCCCCTCTGCTCTGTTGGTTTGAAATTCAGCAACAGGAAGTGGCTGCTCATAAGCATAACTGCTATTTCTGCAGTCACATAAATTCCTAGAAACAATAAAGGTTTCATATTATTATGTGGTAACAACATACCATGATTATTCACAATTTTATGGTATGGTCACATTTTTTCTAGTAGTAAATTCTTGAAGTATGTTCTTCATTGGTATATGTAGTATTACAATGATAAGCTGTAGAAAGCCAAGATTGGAAGTAATGAACTATGCTACTCTTTAAAATAAATAGCTTATAATTTAAAAATAATGTTTACAGGAAATACATCAACAATTTCTAAATTACAAACTAAAATATTGTTTTATCAATGATTTAATTACAAACTTATAAACTTAAGACACTGACTATTTAAATACTGCATATTTAAAAAAACATTAGCAATATAAATTAAATTAATATTACCGAATATATTTCTTGATCCCTATGGAAAAATAAGATCGATAAGTTAATACCTTAACTGCTTAAGAACCACATTGCAGCTATCTATAGTGTAATATGTGTTGTTAAAGAGAGGAGATTATTTTAATATATATTTTTTTTAAATGGTTCTAGTGGACATCCATGATCAGTAACTAGATTTACACTGAAAGTCACTTGAAATTAATTTGATAGAAGTACTTAGAAATAACACTAACTATCAAGCTCAATCATTTTGTGTCTAGATTTATTTCATAAATGACTTGATCAAATTTCTTCAAATAATTTATTGGATATCCGTAGGTACTTTGCAATAGTCAGGCAATGTACTTATCTAAGTTGATTGGAATGTTTAGCTCTTGACACAGAAGAAAGTTGTGCCGGAATCACAAGTAAAGATGGAGACTGCTTCAATAAATAAACATATTGACAGGTGTTATGGAGATGTATACTGTTTCCTACACTCTTGATCTTGAATTCTGAAGTCATTTTTCAGAATACCTAGGAAGAAGTTGATGAACAAAACAAGATAAGTGGCAAATGGATAAGCAACATCCGCTATGCAGTTAATACTGAGATCTTCAACTTCATCTTAGCTCCTGAGTGTCTTCTAAAAAGACCGGGACAGCGTGTGAATTCGAAGGTTACTTGTCAATGAACACAGCACTTAAACTGAGAACAGGTTTATTGAGAACTCAAACATACACGCAGCACTGACTGCCTCTTGGGCAGAATGCTCTTCTATTTATACACAGATAGAACGTACTAGAGATTACAAGAGTAGTTAACAAATGAAATGTGTAGAAGTTACAAGTGACCTTAGGAAACATGTAGAATCTTCTGGAAATAATAAACAGAATTAAATAATTTTTGTCAGTGGGCGGGATTGAACCGGCGACCTTCGGTACCGCAATTCGTGACGCTACCCGCTGCGCCATGCTGGCAGACGGTACACTGGCGTTCATGCGGCATTGCTCCCTCTCCTGAGGAAAACAGCGTCCCGCTGTTAGATTTCTTTTGGGGCACGCTGAAGTGTCCTGGATCTTGATCTTGTCGTGGGTCCTCTGTATGGCAGTTCTGGAGGGCCCCTCCTGTTTGTACTATTATCTTCCTGTCCGACTTCCTCAGTATCCAAACCGTCCTCAGAGTCCTTGAACAAGAAGCTGGTTGTGCCTAGCTGCTCGTCAGGATTGTAGTAAGGCTTCATGCGGAGGACGTGAACAATGTCCCTTCGCTTTCGTCGTTTCGAAGACGGCTCATAATCCTCGACTTCGTATGTGACGTCTGACCGGCGGCGTATGACACGATACGGACCAAAGTACCGCTTCAGTAACTTTTCTGATAGCCCAACCTTCCGGACAGGGGTAAAAATCCATACGAGATCTCCTGGGTTGTACGCAACAGGTCGGTGCTTGCCGTCATACCGCTGACGGTCCCTCTCCTGGGTGGCCAGTGTTCGTATGCGAGCCAGCTGTCTTGCTTCTTCGACCCTGGTAATGAGCTGTTTTATATAGTCATCCTGAGTGTCGTCCGGCTGGAATGGGAACAGCGTATCCATTGTGGTCTCAGCTTCACGGCCATGGAGCAGAAAAAACGGAGTGAAGCCTGTCGTATCTTGCCTTGCTGTATTATAAGCAAATGTGACCACTGGCAGTATTGTATCCCAATCCTTCTGCTCAACATCCACATACATCGACAGCATATCGGCTAATGTCTTGTTGAAGCGTTCTGTGAGACCGTTTGTCTGAGGGTGGTATGCAGTTGTCATCCTGTGGACAACGTCGCATCTTGACATGACCTCTGATACTAGTCTTGACTGGAATACCTTTCCACGATCGGATATCATCACACGTGGTGCTCCATGCTTCAAAATAATGTCTTCTACTAGAAATTTTGCAACCTCTGGAGCTTCTGCAGTCGGCACAGGTTTGGTGACAGCGTAGCGCGTGAGGTAGTCGGTGCAGACTATTATCCATCGGTTACCGGTTGTCGACTTCGGGAACCTCCCCAAAAGGTCGATCCCAATTCGGTGGAATGGAACTGCTGCAGGTGGAATTGGTACTAGATGACCTGGAGGTAATTGCGGCACATGTTTCCGTCGCTGGCACTCTTTACAGTGACTCACATAATGCTTGACAGATCGGTAGAGACCCTTCCAGTAATACCTGCGTCTGATTCGGTCCAGGGTCTTCACAAATCCCAGATGACCGGATATTGGAGCGTCGTGGAAATACTTGAGAATAGCTGGCTGGAGATGAGCTGGAACGACCAGAAGCCACTTGGGGCCTAGTGGATCGTAGTTGTTCTTATACAATGTCCCATCTATCAATTGAAACCCTCCTTTGGCCGGTTCTCCTTTCTCCAAGGCGTCTATGGTTCTTAATAACTCTGAATCTTCCCTCTGTTCAGCTGCAACGTCACCTAATTCAGCGAGGGCTGAAATTCCATTCATGCTGTTGTGTTCTATTAAAGGATTCCTTGAAAGGCTGTCGGCATCCTTGTGTTTGCGTCCGTTTTTGAATACCACCGTGACGTCGTACTCTTGAAGTCTAAGTGCCCATCTTGCTAGTCGACCTGATGGATCCTTCAAGCTGGTTAGCCAACATAAAGAATGGTGGTCTGTTACGACGGTGAAAGGTTTGCCGAATAAATACGGACGAAACTTGTTGATAGCCCAGACAACTGCGAGGCATTCTTTCTCGGTTGTAGAGTAGTTTATCTCGGGCTTAGAGAATACTCTTGATGCATAGGCTATCACCTTCTCAGCACCTTCCTGAATTTGCACAAGCACTGCACCGATCCCATAACCGCTGGCGTCAGTGTGAAGTTCAGTTTCTGCATTCTCGTCGTATAAGGCTAGAACTGGTGCGGAAGTTAGAGCCTCCTTAAGTGCCTGGAAAGATCTTTCTTTAGTTTCATCCCAGTAAAACTTGGCGTCTCCCTGCAAAAGTTCTTGCAGTGGACGTGCCATGTTACAGAATCCTTTTATGAAACGCCGGAAGTATGAGCACAGCCCAAGAAAGCTTCTCACATCACGAATGTGCTGAGGAGTTGGAAATTCCATGACTGCCCTTACTTTATCTGGATCAGCGCGGACGCCATCTCCGTTGACCAGGTGCCCCAGGATTTTTATCTCTCTGGCGACGAAGAGGCACTTCTTCGGATTGAGGCGGAGTCCTGCAGTCTGAACACACTTCAGCACCGTTGACAGGCGACTCAGATGTTCTTCAAATGTTTTCGAGAAAACAACAATGTCATCTAAATAACAAAGACACGTCGTCCACTTAAGGTGTCGAAGTAAGTTGTCCATCATGCGTTCGAATGTGGCCGGAGCGTTGCATAATCCGAATGGCATTACTTTGAATTCATAGAGGCCATCAGGTGTAATAAAAGCCGTCTTTTCTCTGTCAGCTTCGTCAACCTCGATTTGCCAGTAGCCTGTCTGCATGTCCATGGTTGAGAAGTATGTAGCTCCTTTCAAGCAGTCTAAGGCGTCGTCGATGCGCGGCAGTGGGTAGACATCTTTCTTTGTGATTTTGTTCAGCCGCCGATAGTCGACACAGAATCGCCACGTACCATCCTTCTTCTTTACGAGGACCACCGGAGATGACCAAGGACTCTCCGAAGGTTGAATAATGTCATTATGCAACATCTTCTCCACTTCCTCTCGAATTATTCGCCTTTCGACTGGTGACAATCGGTACGAGCGCTGGCTAATGGGCGGATGATCCCCAGTATTGATACGATGCTTTATCGTGGGCCGTTTCGTCTGACCTTTTTTTTGCTGGGGTGTGAATACACCAGAGAATTGGCGTAGTATAGCTAACACCCGGTGGTGTTGTTCCTTGGTCAGGCCGGACCCTATTGGCAGTTCCATAGTTGTTTCCTCCAGCGTGTTGTCGGTACTAGTAACAGAGCATGGATCTTCGTTAATGACGTTGAGCTCGCCCTCCTGGACTGGTTCAGCTGTCCCTATGCACATTCCCTTGGGGATAATTTGTGACTGCTCGTGACAGTTGGTGATCCAAATGTCTCCTCGACCACCGATAATGCTTATGATAGCCGCTGGTATGTAGATTTCTTTCGTGAGCCTAATAAACTTTCTACTATCGACAAGCACTTCAAGGTTGCGGTCGTCCGTGTTTTTGACTGGGACTCTTCTCATTGCGAACGGCGGGATTGTCACGTTGTCAACGGCGAATAACTTCCCAGAAGATTCTGTGTTACGTGTACCCGTCGCAACGACTTCTTCAATTTGCAGCTCAGACGTTCCACAGTCAATGACAGCTTGGGATGCCTTAAGGAAGTCCCATCCAAGGATGACATTATGACTACATTCTGTTAAAATGACAAATTCAACTGGCTGGGTCCTGTTGTTGATGGTTATTCTCGCGACACAAGCTCCAGCTGGCTGGACGTACTTTCCATTTGCGACCTTTAGCACAGTTGCCCCCGTATCACGGAACATTGTCTTCTTTAGTGTGCGACGATAATTGTCCGACAATACGGAGAAAGAAGCTCCTGAATCAACCAGCGCCCGGACAGGTTGGCCGTCGATTATAACGTTGATGAGATTTCCCGACATCTTAGTGACTGTCATCCATGGAGGATTTTCATCTGCGGCGGCCTCACCTCCGTAGATGGTCGCCTTGCTTAGTTTTCCTGCGTGCGGCGGCTAGGGGAGCGGCTGGTAGCTCTGTCCGGCGACGATGAACGGCAGCGGCGCGTCGGGGATCGACCTCGTCTAGGGTACGGCGATGGGCTTCTTCCCGTAGGTCGACCGAACTCGTCAGCGGGTGGCTGCCTGGGGTAGAACTGTTCGGATGGCGGACGTCTTGCGGCAAAATAATCGTCAAATACTCGTCTTCTCTCTCTGCAGTAGCGTATGACATGTCCAGGGCGCCCACAGTGGAAACATACTGGCGCGTTGTCTTCTGTCCTCCAGACGTCCGTTCGTCTGCGGGACGTCATAGGTGCCGGAGGATTTGGTTGTGGCCGTGTCGGCCGGTTCCTAGGCTGCCGTTTGGCAGCTGCAGCATACGTCATATCAGGGCGAGGCCATTCTTCACGTCGAGTGCGATTGGCTCGGCAGACAGGAGCTATTGTCTGAAATACCTCTTTTTCCGCCGCGTCGGCTCCTTCATGACCCACTGGGCTTACATCCATGGCCATGATCTGATGCTCACTCGGTTCAAGAGTCCCAGCTGCCATGAACTGTTGTAATTCTTCTCTCACAATTTGTCGTATGAGAGACGCAAAGTCGTGCTGGTCTTCCACAACTGCCATAGGGACTACGTTGGGAAGTCTGTCATACTTCTTTCGCCCAACCCTCCTTTGTTGCATCTCCTCAATCCGCTGGCACCACTTGATGAACTCTTCCGTCGTAGCGACGTCTTTTATCAGAAGAGCTTGGTACATGTCTTCTGCAATACCTTTCATTAGGTGCGTGATTTTGTCGGCTTCAGTCATATTCGGGTTGACTACGTTGCATAGGGCCAAAACATCCTGTATGTAAGATTGCGTCGGCTCCCCATGTCGTTGGGCCCGGTTCTTCAGTTGTTCTTCCGCCGAGCGGATTTGTCGCTGGTGGTCCCCAAACGTTTTCTTAAGTTCCGTCTGGAACATTTCCCAGTTATTCAGTTTTTCTTCGTTGTTCTCGAACCACTGCTGGGCGGTTCCGTCCAGATAGAAATAAACATTTGCCAAGCACATGGTATGATCCCACCTGTTGTACTTGGCGACTCGGTCGAACCCTTTTAGCCATTTGTTAGGATCCTGTCCAGCGTCTCCAGAGAACACCGATGGGTGTCGAATGTGCAGCTGGCTTGCCGCCATGGGTTTCCTAATGACGCGGACTTTCGGAAGGACGTACTGAGTATATCCTTTGTAGTCCGGTTCCAGTCCGTGTAGGCGGCGACTTTTACGTTGCCTAATCGGAGCCACGACGATGCAGCTGTTGCACAGGGTACCCGGCGTCCTCCACCAAACTATGTCGCGTTGGAACCGGGACAGGTGTGAATTCGAAGGTTACTTGTCAATGAACACAGCACTTAAACTGAGAACAGGTTTATTGAGAACTCAAACATACACGCAGCACTGACTGCCTCTTGGGCAGAATGCTCTTCTATTTATACACAGATAGAACGTACTAGAGATTACAAGAGTAGTTAACAAATGAAATGTGTAGAAGTTACAAGTGACCTTAGGAAACATGTAGAATCTTCTGGAAATAATAAACAGAATTAAATAATTTTTGTCAGTGGGCGGGATTGAACCGGCGACCTTCGGTACCGCAATTCGTGACGCTACCCGCTGCGCCATGCTGGCAGACGGTACACTGGCGTTCATGCGGCAATATTTCAAGATAAGGTACAATGTCACACCCGGCTATCTTTAAGATATCTGTAGTAATATTATCTGCACCAGCCCCCTTATGTGTTTTTAGTTTGCTTATTTCCTTCATGATTTCTTCAGGATGAATTTCAAATTTTTTAGTATCTTCATTTCTAATCGTATTGTTAAGCTTGTTCTCCGAATTAGACCTTCCCGTTTCTGATTCATTGTCCCTAATGCTCTCACTAAACCAGTTACTTAAAATCTCTGCCTTTTTCAAATCCTCAGTAACTACTTCTCCATCCTTATGTATGAGCATCTCTATACCCTCCCTTCCCCTCAGTTTCCTGATATAGCCATAGAAATTTCTAGATGCATCAGTCAGTGGTCCTCCTGCACTGACACTCTTCATAAACCCATCTTTAGCCACTTTCTTTGCTGTTATTAAGTCCTTGTTTAGTTGTTTCAAATATTCCCTACTACCCTGTTGTCTCTTAACTCTGTTATGTTCTCTTCGTACCAACCTCTTTAACCTCCTCACTTCCCTATTATAGTACACAGGTTCTCTACTTCTCTTTATTTTCTGCTTTGGAATGAATTTTTCTTCCCCCTTTCTTATTATCTCCTTGAACTCTTCCACGTTGACTCTACTGTACTTGTGTCTTCCTTCCATTTGGTGAAACATTCTCTGAAATATCTCTTCAAATTTGAAATATGTGCCTTTTTATAATTGTATCTAATTGCCCCTTCAGTTTTGGCTGCTGCTTCACTGAATCCTCTAATATCCATCAGAACTGCATCATGATTACTTATTCCTTCCATTACTTGACACCCCATGAGGTTATCATCGAGCTTTATTAGGAATATATCCAAAATATTTTTCCCCCTAGTGTTTTGCTCTACTACTTGTGTAAATCCTCCTTCCCTTATTAAGGTATTTGCAAATCTTTGTTCCCGGATGTTATTAATCTTATTTCCTTCCCAGTTAACACCTGGTAAATTTAAATCCCCACCAATAATGACCATTCTATTCTCACCTCTGAAATCTGAGTATAAATTTAATTTCTCCCCAAGAGCCTCATCTTTATCTGTAATTCTTCCACTGCAGTAAGCAGCCAACACCCCGATTTTTTTCTTTTTTATTACCCCAGAAATCTACCCCAAGTAACTCATGGTCTTGATCTATGAATGCCAGTGAACTGTGGTAGTTTTTGCTAACTAGTATGAAGACTTCTCCACCAATTGCTCCTCTATCTCTGCGGTACACTCTGTAACCATCAGGAAAAACCTCACTGTCTAGTACTTCTTCTTTTAACCAATTCTCTACCCAAATTATTACTTGTGGTTCGTGTATCTCTATTAAGTTTGCAGTTTCGATTACTTTGTTTATTATACTTCTACAGTTTACCATTAACACCCTTATTACCGGCTTTATATTTTCAGCATTTATCTCATCTTTCCCAGATTTACCCCAGCCAGTTATTGTTTCAGCAACTTCATTTATTTCATTAACATCTATGATCTTTCTCATCATGGATCTACAATCAGTATCACTTTGATCATCTGTTTCCGTCCCTTCACCAGCAGCCCCTAACCTAAAAAAGGCACAGTCCTGACCCCATCATCACTCGAAATGGGCTCTCTTACTGCTTTAGCTAACAACTCAGAAAGTACTCCCTTCCCCCTTCTATTTAGATGTAGGCCATGCCTAGTGAAATCCCACCTACCTATGGTGTTTACAGGCACAACCCCCAACACAGAACTAATGCCTTTCCCAAGTAGCACTTCCGTTTCCACATTTACATGCCTCACAGCGTAGTTCAATTGTGGCTGGTCATGGCGTCTTAGGACCTGCATGATCTCCACCCTGGTATGCTGTGCCTCCTTCACCACCTTCCTCAGGTCACTCTCTATACTATAACTCGCGTTTCTATCAATACTATTCCCCGCCCCTCCCACTATCATTACTCTATCATCCTTAGCGAAACTCCTACAAAGTGAACCTATATCCTCTATTACCTGACCTAATGTTGCACTAGGTTTGAAAAAAACTTGTGACCTGGTAACCTGTACCTAGCTGATCCTGCAGAAGAGGGCCTACACCTCTCCCATGGCTACTACCTAGCAGCAGAACCCTTTTCTTCCTATTCTTGCCTTGCATGCCCTTATTCCTAAAGGCCTGCTGCATCTTACCTACTCCTACATCTACATGAGGCTCTTCTCCTCCTGACTCTGGCAACAGGTCAAATCTATTTTTTCCCACAATTACTGAAGTGTCTGGCTTCTTTATCCTGCTAACTATAATTCTCCTACGACCTGTTACCAGCTCCCAACCATCCTTCTCAACTTCCTCCAACCCACTATCTCTACTTTCAGCCTCTACAGCATGAGCCTCAACAAGCTCAGCCCCCACAGGCTGTGGCTGCACAGTCTGAGCCTCCATAGGCTGAGCCTCCACAGGGTGAGCCTCTACAGGCTGAGCCCCCACAGGCTGAACCTCAACAGGCGGAGCCACCACAGGCCACACCTCCAGAGGCTGAGCCTCCACAGGACGAGCCTCAAGAACCCTGATCCTTTCACGCAACTCCCTGATCATTTTGCCCATCTCCCATATCCTATCGTCCCTAGGACAAAGTGAACAAAACCATGGGAGAGCCTCATTTATTTCCTCCATTTCATCTTCCCCACATGCCCAGTGAAACCACTTCTTACACCAACTACAACGCATCCCCTTCGCAACGTACCTACGGCAGGCGCCACAGTTATATATATATATATATATTAAATTGAAGCTTTATGAATAATAACTAGATAATAAAACTCCTTAAAAACCAACGAACTTAAGCTTATGAATTTCGGAACAAACTTACGATGAAGAGCCGATACTATTTAGTGCTAATGTGGATAACAACTATTTAGTTACTTATGAAAGTTTTTATTTTTATAAAATAAGGCTAGGAAGTTTCTATTTTAGTGTATTAGATGACGATTAAACACAATTAAACAGGTTAATTACTAGAACGTACGTTTTTGTTGTTGTAAACTCGATTGCTATATCAATGGTGGAACTTAAAATATCGATACTTTATTAACCTATTGTAAACAACTGGATGCTATATATGAATACTTATGTTTATTATTTATAATTTCTAGTTGTTTTATTAGTATTACAGAACTAATTAATTAACAAACTGTGTTATTTTAAACTGAATAGAGTCTTAATATAGAATGATACAAAACACTTTACAATCGAATTTCGAACTAGTGATTTGAATTTTTACGGTATATAAGAATTGAACACTGTAAAATAACTTAAACCACTACGTTTACCTATAGGTTTCACATCTGAGGAAGATGACGCCACAAAAATATCATGTTTATACATCACGATCTGGTGGTATGCCCATGAATACTTAGTTGCAATTATACACCAGGAAAATTCTGTTCTTGAAGTGAAAAGTGCCCAAAAAATAAAAATATGAGAATGGTTTTAACAACACTACATATAAGTAAATTTGTTCAAGTTGAATTATTAGCTTTTATCTGAAGTGACAGTATAAATATGAAATGAAACTAAAACAAAGTCCTGGCATTTAATGCTATTTCTCAATACTTAACAGAAGCATTAGTTTCTATATTAATTACCGCCGTAGTATTGATTAAATCAAAGGAACAAAGTGCAATAGAGCTTCTCTTAAAACAATACTGTAAGAAAATTGTTAGTGGCATAGAATAGGTTTACAATATTCTGCACACAGAACATTTAAAAAAATAAATTTACAAATATTGGAATATGTTGCAGCTGTATAATCAATTAAAAACTTGTGTATAGACAGTTATGTGAGATTTATCTGATAACTAGCAAGTAAAATTGAGACTTTCCAGTGCTTGGGCACCAGAGTCTGTAAAACTGTCCGCATACTATTACATTGTGCATTAATCATTCATCAAGCCTTGGGGGAAAACATTAATGTCTGCTAAAAATTCATTAAATTGATCTTAATATGATTAGAGAACTCCATTGATAGGGTTAAATATTGGAAATTACTCTTAAAATACATCTTTTTTAGACAGCAGGATGTTTTCACCACATTACTTACTTTGAAATAAGAAAGAATTGTATATCCATTAAAAAATCTGATTGAATGTTAAATTATTATCAGTTACTAAAGTATAATATTTGTTTAAAATAACTTTTACTTTGATTAAATTATTATTTTTTTTAAAAAAATTATTGAATGATTTGCTGCTTTGATCTGAATTGTTTATAATGATTAAGTATTAAATTTGTGGATAATGTTACAAACATCTGTTCAGTGACTTATAGGAACTCATTCCTGTAAATTAAATACATTATTTTACATCCTGCACAAGTGCATCACTATATTAAGCAAAATAAATGTATAAATAAAATGGTGTTACTGTGCTTATACCATTCGGCCTGAAAAACAAAAATGTTTCTTCATAAAAATGATGTCATTTTACTGTCTTAAACGAAATACCAGTAAAAGTATTAAATTCGTGAAATTCTAAAACTTTTTTTTTTTTTTTTTGCATTAAGTCACAAGGAAGCATTCAATGGTTTTCTGAAAATTTACAGGCTATGAAACACAATACTTCACAAGCATTTAGTGATGCTCACTTTCTACAAACACTGTGCTGAGATTATCAGTGCCTATCAGTTGTTTTGCCTGTCAAAAACAAATATTTTAACTATAATTATTTTCAGTGTCCAAAGAATACAAAAGGAATATGAAGAAGACAAGAATAAACTAAAAAACTATTTCTTCAGTAATAAATTATAACTGTAATAAAATTCTGTTTGATGTTTGTAAATAAGTGTGAATATGTTTACTTCAAAACTCTGTTTTGAAAACAGCATATCTTATACAGATTGCTATTACTACATCAGTGTAGACTTTATGGAACACATAAACTTTCAACTAGATTTCAAATTTTTAATTTTTTTTAAGCAGGCTTGTTATGTTTCTGAAAACTAAATGGCACCTCTCAGATGACAGTTGTTATGTCAATTTTTTTAAGAGTTTTCATTAATGAGATATTTTTTCCATCTGACAGATGCATTTATAAATCTTTGTATATTATAAATATTTTATACTTGTGATTCAAATTATGTATGTATTCTACTGCTGCATAAAATACAAATGTTTATGTAAGCAGCAACTTTTTTAGAAAAAGATAAAAGTATTAATAATAAAATTTATACATTTTCTAAAGAAACATGCTAGTTGATTTTTTAACCTATTTGTTGGTATATAACTATCAGTAATACAAATTTCTTCTGACATAAAGTTTAATTTAGCTCTGACATTGTAACAGTTTATTTAATTTTAACTTCTTTTATTCCAGTTATGTTACTGTCATATTCATGAAGCTCTTCAAATCATTATCAAAACTCCTTTGTCATATAATCTAAATTTTGCTAATAAATTATCAAAATTTGTTAAAAGAGCTAATAATAATCCAACAGTAAAGTATAAGTAAGAGTAAAGAGTAAAGTTTGATCATAATTAATTGTCAACATTGGCTTTATAAAGAGAATTACTTATTTCAGAATAGAAAATATTCCCTACATGTTCAGAGATGAAGTAAGTAATCATGAAGAAAATGAGATAGAACACTTTAGGTTTATAAAGTAGCACTAAAGAGATATGTGATTTTGAAGTTTAAATTAACATGTGTTTAAAAACATTGAAAAGAATAGTTAATTCACAGCTCCAAGTTTTTAAGTTACAGAAAAGATTCATAGCTAATAAGATGCATAAAAATTCAAACTGCATTATATAAAAATTTAGAATCTGTAGATAAGTATTAGTAACTAGTTGAAATTGAGAATTTTGAACAAAACACAAAATTTGCACACAGTAGAATTCAGCTATATACAGATTTGAATGTATGTTTAAATTAGAGTTTTTTTCTAAGTATACTAAATGATTTTTTAAAAGATTTATTGAATATTTTGGCCAGAAAATGGATAAGTAAATTCAAAATACAAACAAAAAAGATAGTGGTAGGAAATCGTGAAATTCGAACATAGATTCAGAAGAGAAGAATGGAAGCTGTACTAACAAGATTAGGTAGCAGATGAAAAAAATCACTATCATTTGAAAAAAGGCATTCTGTAATCTTTGGGACACATTTTAGCTCTGTAGCACAGATACTTTTGAAGATAGGTAATATAGAAGGATTTCAGTTAAGACACAATTGTGGTTTCCACTAAGAGATAACATTATAAGCAAGCTGGATTATATATCAAAGGGGGGAATGAGTAGTTGATTTTAAAACAAGAACTAATATATTAGCTACAATACTTTGCAAATGAGAGACAATTTCAGAATTTGGTAATTTAGGAATTTTTTTATAGACAAACAGCTGAAGTTAGGGAAAATTTTGTAAGAAATTGATTTGACATTTAGATAAAGAGCTTTCATCTAAAAAAATTGTTGGACTCTGCCCACAGTTCTACTGCCAAGCCATTAGTATTACTCTGTACGTAACCTGAATTAACATGATGACTGTTGAAGTGTCCGATGACAATCTGTTTGGCTGATTGTGAAAATTTTCTGAAGGGTTGTACTGGAAGTCAGCTGTAGGTGGTTTATACACCGATGTAATGGTACATTTGTCTGTTTCCACAATAAGTATTTCTATGTCATCAGAAACCATCAAGTAGGTGGATTTAATAACTATATTAGGTTTGGCAAATATAGCACTCCATTATTTAGGGTGTGGTCTCTCTATTAAAAGACTCATGCCTTCAACCTTGGGTCTTGTGTGGTTATTATCACAGTACATCTCTTGGATGCATCAGATATCTCAATCAAGTTTTTGGCATAGGTCAGTTAGCAAAACTGATTTTTTGAAGAGAAGCCTTCGATATTTACTGATATTATCAAAACCTTTGGTCCAAAGAGGGACCGATTTTTTGTAGCTGGTGTAGAAGCTGTAGACGCTACTGTGTGATATCACTCCTCAGCCATGTCTATAAACTTTTTGAGAGGATGTATCTCACCTGCTATTGAAGACAAACTGATACCTAAAGAAGCTGGATTCAGAACAGCCCGCTCATGCTCAGAATAAGTCCTACATCTAATACAATATATTGAAGATGGCTTTGGAAAGGGTTTAGTTACTGGAGTAGTCTTTGTTGACCTGACAGCAGCCTATGGCACGATCAGCATAAAAAAACTTCTTGCTAAAGTATACAACATGATGAGGGATTTTGGTTTCACAAAAGTAGTCTACGAAATTCTCATCAATAGGTATTTCTTCATCAGTTTTCAGAATTCAAAAAGCCATCCATGCAAACTGAAAAATGGACTTCCTCAATGCAGTGCTCTTGTGCCAGCTTTATTTAACATATACATCAATGATCAACCACTGGGCAGTCATTGCAAGTCCTTTATCTACGCAGATGATCTTGCCCTAGCTGCTCAACATGTGACTTTCGAAGTCGTTGAGGGCAGACCTACAACAGCTTTCGAATCCCTTGGAACTTTCTACAAGCAGAATGACCTCAAGCCAAACCCAAATTAATAAATGCACTAAGCGAAAGCTGAATATGACCTATAATGGATAGACTCTGCTGCACAGAGTACAACCCGAAGTACCTCAGCATAACTATTGACTGTGGTCTCACTTTTAAAAGCCACTGTCACAATATCAAGATGAAAGAATCGTCATGCAAAACATCTTAAGTAAGTTGACCAGATCTTGCTGGGGAGCTAACCCAAACATTACCCGCACCTCCGTGGTAACATTATGCTACTCCACAGCAGTGTATGCATGTTCTGTGTGGCAAAAATCAAGTCATGCTTACACAGTAAATGTTGTGCTCCACAGAACATGCCAGCTTATCACAGGTTGCCTCAGACCATCGCCTATGAGCAAAGTGGAGATACCAGCTGGCATTGCTCCTGGAGACATATGCCGGGAAGCTACCACTAGCATGGCAAGGCTTAGAGTGAACGAAGATGTCTGACACCCTCTACATGGCTATACACCAGCACCATTGAGACTAAAGTCCCAATCAAGCTTCCTGCAGTCTTGAGAGCCACTAAATGGACCACCAAGCAATGAAAGAATATTGGCTTGGGAGAAGAGACTGCAACATGATATCGAGTGGATCAAGCCAAAAGAGGGTCTACCATCTGGATCCGAACAACTATGGCCCATATGGAGGTCACTAAATAGGCTTTGAGTTGGAATTGGTCATTCCAAAGATACCCTTCCCTCATGGAGATACCTGGGAGATCAGCCAGATACCACATGTTCATGTGGGGAGAAAGAAACCATGGTACATTTGTTGTCTTGTCCACAAATAGGAATGAATGTATCCCAATTTGACCTCCAATCAGCTACTGACAAAGCCATCACATTGGTGGAAAAACTGCCTCATATTTGATGCTGTCATTGGCACAAGAAGAAGAAAGAATAAGATCTACAAAAGCTTCAAAAAGATTGGTGCAAACATAAGGCTGGACATTGCGCAATTTCCCTGAAAATTGTGCTAGATTTCAGAGGGCCTATAACAGGAGACTCGAACCTATGGTGGGGGCAGTCATTTGAATACTTTAGTAGAGACAGGTTTTCTTACAGGAGGTTAATCTGTAAGTGGCGACCGCGGTAATTATTACAGTTAACATTCTACAGGTTTTAACACGGTAATAGAACTTTTTCAGAACTTTGACAACTTTTGGAAGACTTTGAGTTTAGGTGCTGAAGCCGATACCCACCCCAGTATCCGGCTTTTCCCTGACAACTTGGATTGGTGACTGCACATTCCAACTGTTAAGCAACGTTTTGCGTGGTTGTTACTCGGATGGATGACCACTCAAGATACCACCATGGAGCTACTAAATGCCATCCAGCTGCTGAGCTACGGGATGCAGCCAAACTGGTTTCACCCTGTCTGAGGCCGTTTGCACCGCCGACCAATCAAAGAACAGCGGGAAGCTTCCCTCGGCAACAGGCTATTTATTGGAGCCAGGACTGGCTCGCGAGTCAGTAACAGTCTTGTATTTGTATTTAAGAGTTAACCTGATGAAGGCAGTTGCCGAAACATCGTTAAAAGAATTAAATAAATCAATTAACTGGCAGAAAACCTGAGAATTTTTTATTTTAACAAATATGTCATCCACATAACACAGCCATAAAGAAGGTTTTAGATTGTGATTATTGACCACTTCAGCCTCAAATGCCTTCATAAACACATCGGCCACTATTGGAGACAGTGGGCAACCCATAGCTGCTCCCTCATTCTGTTGGTAGATGTCACTCTTGTATTGAAATAAAGTAGTCCTAAGGCAGAATTCATCTAGTGATGCCAATTCTTCTGGCAGGTTGAGATTTTCTAATCATTCTTTGATTGTTTCATCGATTGGCACGTTTGTAAACAGTGACGTGATGTCGAAGCTTACTAGTATGTCATTGTCTTCCAAATGTCTGTCGTTGATCCTATTTATAAAATCAGAAGAACTATGAATTGTAAAAGTAGAGTTAGTTAGAATCTTTAGCTTATCCACCAGATATCTTGCCAGTGGATGTGTTGGAGACTGAAATGTGCTGACAGTTGGTCGTAACAGCACCCCATCCTTATGTATCTTGGGAAGGCAGTACAGTCATGGCATCAGGTGATAAGCTGTAGTTAATTTTCTTTTGACCTCCTGTTCGATTGAGGTTGCTTCCCATATTTTAGTTGCAATGTTACATCAAATCTTCTGGAGAGGAATTGTTGGCAGCTTTTCATACATTTAATCTTGCAATAACGCCTCTACCTTTCAGTGGTATTCTTCTTCATACATAACCACTGAAGAATTTCCTTTGTCAGTGGGTAACACGACAATCTCAATCTACACAATCTACACAAGGCGTAGTGTTCCCCCCGATTGAGGTTCTGCGGAGGTGGTTTGGATATTAATAATATTCTCGCCGTTTCATCGCAAATCTCGTGAGTATCATCTGACAGTACTCTGAAAAAAGCCACAAAATGATGGCCGAAACTTTAGGATTTCATAAATTGATGCAGTTCAACCCGGACAACCAAGATAACATCGACAATGATTGTGGAAGTCTGCACACCACCATAATTTTGTCACCCCATATGAATTTGCTGCATGCACTCCAGTTTGAGCCCCCTGGTGTGTGAAAGTCATAATGCTGTGGTAAAATAGTGTACATCCAAAACCGTTATATGTGAAGTCTGCTTTAGTGTATTTTGAAGACGCTTCAGCTGAATCCATGTGTATTATCTTCAAAAAAGTTCAAATGGATAAATTTCTAGTCAAACCAGAAAGAGAAATGAATTGAGTGTAGATAACGCTAGAAGACAGGAGAATGTGGAGAATATATTTACATAGTCCTTAGACGTAGGTCCACTGGGACTTTTAAAGATGGCCTTGTTCTGTCAGCTGATAGTTGAGAGTAAGTAAAAGTAAATTCTTATTTTTGTTCTTCACTATATATGTAAATATAAAGGTAATCAATATTCACACTTATGTACTAGAGATGGCACAGAAGTTACATTATGGAAGCAGAAACAGAAGCGGAGAAAAATGTTGTATGAAAATGTCATTTGGTGTCACATATCTTCATTTACTTTCAAATTTCTTCTATTTAATAAAAATATCAAGTGAAATAACGTTGTCTTTAATAATGAAATCAATCAGTCAGTAACTCACTTTAAAGTAAATAATAATAATAGTTTTGTAATTACTGTAACTAATATTCAATAGTTAAAAATGGCAAGTTAAAATTTAAAAACAAAAACTTAGCTAACTTTTTTCTTTTTACATGGCGTCTTTTTCATCGTGAATTAAAGCTGCTTCAATAAATAATTTTTCACTAGCAACAGTGATAGGCCAAGCTGAAACAAACCTACAGACTAATGATAACAACATGGAATAATTGTGAGTGTTCATTTGCAATCACTTCAGAGGCTCTTGTTTTGATTGAAGTCTTATTTGCTTTAACTATTGGACTAGATTGACATTGGTATTATTCTTCTTCCTGCAACTTAAGACCTACATTTAGTTTTTCATACTTTAAACTCTTCTGGATGCATAGATTTCAAATGACTTATCAAAGTGATGGTAGTATGGTAGAAATTCTTTTCACAAAATGTAAATGTACAAAGATTGGATTTAGTTTTGGTTTAATTTTGAGACACACTACTGGTTACACAGCAAAATACATACTTTGCAGATGAACTCTCACATCACTAGTTCACTTCATGCCAGCTGCACTCAAGAGTTAAAAAAAGTCGGTAATATCAACATTGTATATTTGATATCAATGGTGAATCCAAAAGAGACGTTCAACAACTGTAAAGAGTTGTCAAAAATATTAAGTACCTTGAAAGCGTTGGTGAGAAAATGTCTTTCTATGAGAGGAGTCAACAACGATGAAAATTTAAATTTCATGGAATTTTTAAAGGCTCGATCTGAAGATGTGACTAAACTAAAATCATGGCTGCAAAGAGATGGTGACTGTCAGAATGAATTCTTGAAATTATGGCCATTACACTATTGTCCAAAATCATGGAAGTAATAGGAACATTTCACATGAAAAAAATATTGGAAGATTTCATTGCAAGTGAATATTTTATTGGAAACCTTATTTGATCTGGTCACTTACAATTTTGCCAAGCACAAATTGGCACTCTCAAAACTCAGAGGCCAGTACTACAATGGGGTTTCTAATGTTCCTGAAAAAATAACAGGATTTCAGTCATGAATATGCAAAGAAGAGCTTCGAGCTTCATTTGTGTATTGTAGTGCTCATAATGCCAAACTTGTAATATGAGATGGAATTGAGAGAGATATAACAGCAAGAAAATTCATCGGAACTGTTAAAGATTTGATAAACTTTGTGTTAGACTTGCTGAAATGACATGGACAGTTTAAGAAATGGGAAATAGGAATAGAAAAAGAAACAGATGATAATTTGCCTTCTCTTGCAGCATATTATTTGGCAAGGTATTTATACAGATTACAAATTTAATCAATTTTTAATTGTGGTTTTGTATTTGTAAATATATTTACTAATTTTTTACAGATCTCTTAAAACAGCAAGAGAAAATTATCAGCAGCTAATACAATTTTTATACAATCATTCTGTAGCCAGAGAAGTAGATAGTTCTTTCCTAGCTAAGCCTTCTGGATTTTATTCCTCCATAGAATCATTTAACAATAATGATAGAAATTTTTGGCCACACTAAAATTTTGAATGCTGATCTACAGAAATTGAATCTATGAGTTAATTGAATGATATGAAAAGATAGAAGCAATCACTGACATTTTTTACTGCACTAGAGATTCAAAATTCAAAGAAATTCAGCAGAAATGTTTTCAGTCAGGTACAACTTTGGAATCAACGAACCACAAATCCCACATCAGCATAAAATTTCCATTGCTTCCACCAAGTTAGAAGTGAAAATCTCCAGTTTGAAACAACTCAAGATTTTTTTCCATAAATCTTATATTGAAGTTTATGATCCAGCACCCATGTCATTAAAAAGTTGACTCAACAATGATTCGCTCCACTTCTTCAAATGGTTAGAACAATTTGCTTTGGGACAGGCCACAAATTGAATTATAAATTTCTGTAACCATGATTTTGACCAAGAAAGACTGCAGAGTGATAGAAGCATGATATTGCAACTTTTGAGAAGGCAAAAAATTTGAGGGGGGGGGTTGTTGATTTTTTTACAAAAGTAAAAATGGACCAAAGGGTTCACACCAGAGTTAGTGCCCTTTGTTCGACTACTCATTACGATTCCTGGATTGTCCTGTTCAAATGAAAGAAGTTTTATGGTCTTACACTGACTCAAGATCGACAATGTTGCAACATATAGATTCAATAACATCTCAATATTACATGTACTTGGTAATCTCATTGACAAACTAGATTTGGAAAATTGTTGAATCAGTTTATTTCCAAACAAGCAAAGCACACTGCAGTTTTTGCATTGCACAATTAATAAATAATAAATTTAAAAAATATTTTTAGTATACAATTACAATATATTAAATAAATTATATAATATATTATTAATTTATTTTGTAGTTAATATATGAATTCGTTTGTATGGTTATATCTATTATTATTTTACGTAAGATAACCAAATAACTATCCATCCGGGCCTAACACGTAACGCCAACCCTGTATAGTTCTCCATAATTGCGACAATGTTAATGGAGCAGTACATTGTGCATGAACTGACCTTTTTTATTATGTCTCAGATATGGTTGTTTGGGTTCATGTCTGTGATCCAGGTGGCCAGATAATTAACTGGAATTGTGCAGAATGTTTCTAATTATGAGTGATTTTAGCTTATTGAAATGGCACATTGTTGTCGTGAAAAAGTTTGGGAACATGAAATCCATGAATGGCTGCAAGTGATCCCCAAATAGCTGAACTTTAACATTCATAGTCAATGATCAGTTCAGTTTCACCAGATGTCCCACTACATGTCCTGTAAATATGACACATACGAGGATGGAGCCAACACCAGCTTGCACATTGCCTTCCTGACAATCTGAGTCCATAGCCTCATTCGATCTGAGCCACTCTTGAACCCTATCATCAGCTCTTACCAACTGGAATCATGAATAATATGACCATGCATCCTCTTGCAGTCATCTAGGATCCAAGCAATACTTTAACGAGTCCATGAGAGGTGCTTCAGACAGTGGTAGTTTGTTAGTAAAGGCACTCATATCACTCTTCTGCTAACATGTCCCATCAATGCCAAATTTTGCTGCAGTGTCCACTTAGGCATCTGCCATATATCTTATATTCTTTGACACAGTGAAATCTATGTGTTAACACTGACTCCCCAATGCAGATGCCACTGGTTTCAGTCATTAAGTAGACACTGTATTGTTCATGGTAGGAGGTGATGCTGGAAATTGTAGACACAATCTTGATGCTGTGGAATTCACAAAAAAATTCCTGAGATGGAATGAGCCATGCATCTAATGACAAATACCATTCACAGTCACAGTATGTTAATTCATGTCATGCAGCCGTAATCGTGTAAGAAAATCTTTCAAATGACCCACAAGAGTACAAATGAAATCCCCAACACTGCATGGCACATTTACATAGGTTGAGTCAAAAAGGACATTACAACTTTGGAATGATATAAAAATTTGTTGAGATAACATACAGATTCGGTAGATGTGTCATTTTGTAGCAAACAACCTTATGTTTGATGCATGTAGTGTATCAGTACACCATTCTGCCACCAGGAGCCCCAGTATAGTGTGAGTTAAAATGGCTAATTTCACTGTTGCAGGACGTGCTCACTATGTGTTTTGGTTTCATAAAACACCATTGGATTTCTTTCTCTGGGATTTCATTAAAGATCATGTGTAAGTTCCTCCCCTACCAAACAATTTGGCCCACCTGAAAAATGAATCTACACTTCCGTTGAACAAATTACACCTGATTTGCTCCAAAAAGTGTGGGCAGAAACTGATTACTGCATGACAATTGGCAGTCATGTCAAACCAAATGACACTTGACAATTTTATGTGAAACTTGAGGTTGTTTCCAACAAAATGACACATCTACCGATTCTGTAAGTTATCTCAATAAATTTCTATATCATTCCATAGTTGTTAAGTCCATTTGACTCATCCTGTATATCTCTTCCACAGACCACTGCATCTTCTTATCCCATGACTTTTGGCAGTGCATCATTACTTCTAAATTCTCCCCTTCCTCAGTCATTGATTTACTGATACCTCTTACATCCATGATAGCTGTTTCATAATGACTTATTCCCTGTGTTATGTGAGACTCTGAAACATGAGTGTTGAACCTCCTGCTGAGTAAGCAAGGAATGGTAAACTATTTTGGTCCAGGTAGTGACTGGGTTGAGAGGTTATTGAACTAGAAGACAGGCAATACAAATCAGTATAGTATAAGAAATAAGATAGGGAGTGGAGAGACTGGTATGAGAAGGAATCTTTGCCATATGAATTTAACTGTAATTTTATGCTAGGCAGAAAAGCTCGTGTGATGCCAAAGGACCTTTACTATTGGCTGAAGTGTACTAGTAGGAGGAGAAGGGGCCATGTTTGGTTTAGTGAGTTTCTCATCAGGAGTTGCTCAGGTCTGAAGTGTGTACTAACTGGGCAGGGCCGGATTAAGACAGCGCGGGGCCCGTAACAAATTTTGCCGTCCGTAGCAAATTCAAATTGTAGAGCTAAAAAAAAAAAAAAAAAAAAAAAAAAAGTCACCCATCTAGCCTAATTGTGAGGCCCATAGCATCCTGCTACGTGGTTAATCTGGTATTGTATCTGGGAGAGTAGAAGCTGCCATGTGGCCACCAAGCCATATTTGTATCTGTGGATAATTTCCGTGGGAGTAAGGAATCACAACTGGGGAGTAATCACTATTAATTGACTGTCTTCAAGGATGAGTATTGTGGCAAACATGATCAATTGATGTACTTTTTCTAACTATCATCCTGCAAGCATGATTCAGACCAAAATCCCATTATTGTTCTAAAAGTGTGATGCCTGAAGTTTTAAGAATTCTGAATTAACTTTATTGTAACTTCATGCAGAGTGAAATTTTTATTATTTGGGAACCATAAATCCCTTAAAGTTAACTAAGTGGATATATTGTTTATTTTCCAAAGTACGGGATGGCTGCCATGGACAGTTGAATGATTTTCAGAACCTATTTACAGAACTATAAATTTAGTTACCGGTACTTCACGAATAAAAAGCAGATCACAGTCAAAACTTTAACATCGACTGGAGTGTGGAACAGTAGTAATTTAATAATCTTGTGTCTATTTCTCAAAATGTGAAAGACATTGAACACTACTGCTAATAGATAATGATGAAATAACAACCTATTCACTACGGGTTATAGGGGAAAGGCTATACTAGGGGTGAAGTAGAGGCCTAGTACCTCAATTGAATAAATATTCAGTGAAAAGTTCTCTAAATCTGCATCAATAATTTTAAATGACCATGTAGCCTGCCTGGAATACTCAACTGAAATGCTTAATGGTCGCCACAAAGCTTTTTTAACCCAAAGCTGAGGAAGGGTTTCAGTCTACTACAAAATCACAAACATTCACTTGAATCAAAATTTGAAGTTTATTTTCAAAGTCACATTTTAGAAAATAGCTATTACAGTTGAGTAGGCAATTGAACAAATGTTTCCACAAAAATTGCAGGAAAGGAAGAAAGTCAGCTGTTACCCCTTTTTAAAAAATTAATAGTTCAGTCATTACTAGTCACTTGTCAGAAAATTTAGCATGGTGGTCCTTCAAGCCATGCGGTCCCTCAAAGTACAACTATTTCCGGTTATAGCTTGGCCTAACCGACCCACACACACCATACCTAGCCCAGATTACTTTCACACAACATTCCTGGAGTAAAGACAAAATCAAAAGACAGCCCCCTCTCCTAGGCTTCTGATTATATACCACCATCCGCATACCACATGTATATGGACGCTTATTCAAAATAGTAAAAAATGATTATGATTATAGAAGGTGTTCAAACTTTAACTGCATGTAGTCTTGTCTTCAAGGTACACAAAAAGTGTTTAGTGAGAATTCTCAATAATTAGCTTGCTTGTAAATGAATTTAGTTTAACCGGCGTATTGGTAAAAAGATTCCAAAAGTTAAGTAGTGATTCCCCTATTTCTATCTGGATTTATTCAATTTTTAGGCAAACCTGCTGGATTGCAAATTATCGCAATAAAATTCATGTCATCGTATTCTCTGTGAATTCCTGATTCATATGGTGTAATTTTTATTAATATCAGTGGTGTAATAGCAAAGTTATTAGTTTATCAAAAATCGGGTTTAAATCTGTCTAGCAGATACTTGGTTTCTAGTTCATTATTATTAAAGTTTTGTTTATTTCGAAAAAGTGAGCTATCCGAATTTTCTTTGAATTTAGTTACATGTTTTAACAGTAGTTTTATTTACGAAAGTAGCTTGGTTTAATTACAATTTAATTTCAAAATTACCACGTTGTGATTGATGATGAAATAACTTTAAAACTTATATAAAATCTGTTCTACTGGATAAAATGTTCCGAAATTTAAATATGTTATACTAGATTTTTAGTTCTTTCAGGGAATCTACTTTTTAGTTCGAGAAATTATCGAAAACATATGATAAAAAATGTTGAAAGTGCCAATGGGTTCCATGAGTTGTTTAAAGTTTTATTTACACAGCCTGAAACTATGGAATTTTAGTGAATTTATCTTTCTTTTGAATTATTATTATTTTTGAAATTGCTTAACTGCCTCTAAAAGTGTTAAGAATTAGTGAAATGATCACGTAGCCAAAACCCATTGTTTACAAGTTGGATAATAATGGATTACACTATTCCAGGTTAGTTTAAAGATTATTTACTATTAAAAATGTTTATTTAGCACTTTTATTAAATGTTGTGGGTCTTTACTGTATTTAAAATGGTCTATTTATTGAATTAGGTAGCAGTATCAGCTTCTGCATGAAACGCTTCTCTCCTCCTATACTTGCAATGAAAATTATATGTTTACTGGAAAGCTCACTCTCTCCCTTATGCTTTAAGCTAAGCAAACTAGAATTTACTCAAATTCTAAGGTGCTTACAGGGTGATGTATTTAACTGTCACAACTCTACACTGAAAAATCAACCTATATTACGTGCGAACCTATATTATGCCCCACCTGTGTTTATTCCTGACACTTATGCGAAGCCTCCCTTCCTTGTCTCCATTGCCTTGTGTTACTAATTCCATCCTACATATGATCTCTGTATGGAAAACCAGCTTCTCAGCAACAGAAAATAGAATTGTTCATACATTTGTACAGTCAATTATCCGGAATGACTCCTACCTTTGTTCTTCTATCCCCCTGAAACTCTATCCTGATAAATTAATATTAATTACCTACGAACACCAATGATCTGCAAAAATCATCATCAACCAGTATAACCACTGCACCAGTTCATCGTCCATCATTTTGGAACATTCTGTAACCCTCACAACATACCTCATTATCTAGGACTCATTCCTTTAACCACGATTCAATCCATATAAATGTCTATGGCATGTTTTGTATATCTCCAATATCCTACTGAACATTCATAAAATAGGGTGATCAAGTGGTGTAAGAGTTACAGACTGATTAGTTTCAATTTGGTAACAGCCAAATTGATGGACAGCTTAATATTTAGTTATATTTGAAACAATTTGAGGAAAGAAGGTGGCTTATAGGCTTTGGAGATGCTACTCTATTGGATGCCAGTTAATATGCAAGACACTTCAGATGAAACAGTCAAGGGAGGCAGTGTTGAAAGTGAATTATCCTCCGCTAGGAATTTTGCAGAATGAGCTACAAAATGATGATAAATAAAATTAAAACCAATGGATGAATCAGGATGTCTCTCTCTAATAGGGGGGAGGTATTCTGAAGTGACAGGACTTTCACTAGTTAGTGATACACTGAAATAAGAAAAAAAGACAACTGAAACATAAAAAATTGTTTATGCTAGTGTCACCTAACACTAGTTGTGAAGGATTAGTTAGGTCACCATATTTGAAAATATACAACAGGTAAATTTATTGTTTATACCCACTGGTGGCATTGGTGGTGTGAGTCCTTGAGCACAGATTTCTCCTTGCTACTAGTTCTAACAGCTATTGAAAACCTCCACTTCACTCATGATGTATAAACACATTGGTATGCTTACTGTTGCTGTCTCACTTGTCATTTCTTGTGTGATTGGAGTAACAAGGGCATTAGAGTTCTCTTTGGCAAAAAGAAACATGCATTCTGAAACAAAAAGAAATTACAGGATAAGGTGAATAAACATAAGTACATGTGAATCTGGAGATGGATTTGGGAGTTGACTTGACCAACACACTATTATGCATTTGTGCAGTGCCCATTCCTAGACAGAAATCTCTATACCTTGGTGAGCAAAGATAAACCGTGTTTCTTTCTCTTCCGTCAGCTCACTTTTTATTCTTTCTTCTTATCATGGGTATTTCATCCTTCAAATTGCAATCATAGTCCCTTTGTTCTTCTTATCATGCCATTTTTCTTATCTTTTTACTGAATACTGTAATACCTTTCCCCTGTCTAGTATCACAATATTTCTCTCCCCTGATTATCTCACATTTGCAAGCTCTATTCATTCGTATGTAATTTTCTTTCCCATCTTCTGTAATAATTTAATGAGTGGTTGTCACCATTAATAACACTCTTATGCCGAACACAGAAAGTGCATTTATTTAACAGTTTATTCTATCACCATACATAGTACGTCAGCACCAGACATGATCATTGTTGTATTCGACTCTCCACTATGCTCAAGATTGCAGGTTTGCACATGGAACAACAATTTCTTCAGCACACATG
>JARYHS010013630.1:123510692-123581792 GCA_031002005.1 Vandiemenella viatica | reverse complement strand
ACCAGATTATTAACACTTTTAGAAGCTCAGTCACCTTTCATCTGTCACATGCTCCTTCATACACTTCTAAAGAATAATCAATTTTTGTAACTTTTTTTTCTAAGTTTTTTACCATTGTAGCAATTAAGTTGTGTGTGATGTAAAAATCAAGAATAAAATTTATCACTTATAAAAATTTGTTTTGTTCAATTTATTTTTCAGCCCACCTAGATACTTTTTTATTTTATCTGCCCCTCCCCTTAAAAAGTTTGCCCATGTCTGTTCTAGACTATACTGAACAGGAACGTTAAACATGTGTGCTGAAGAAATTGTTGTTCCATGTGCAAACCTGCAATCTTGAGCATAGTGGAGAGTCGAATACAACAATGATCATGTCTGGTGCTGACGTACTATGTATGGTGATAGAATAAACTGTTAAATAAATGCACTTTCTGTGTTCGGCATAAGAGTGTTATTAATGGTGACAACCACTCATTAAATTATTACAGAAGATGGGAAAGAAAATTACATACGAATGAATAGAGCTTGCAAATGTGAGATAATCAGGGGAGAGAAATATTGTGATACTAGACAGGGGAAAGGTATTACAGTATTCAGTAAAAAGATAAGAAAAATGGCATGATAAGAAGAACAAAGGGACTATGATTGCAATTTGAAGGATGAAATACCCATGATAAGAAGAAAGAATAAAAAGTGAGCTGACGGAAGAGAAAGAAACACGGTTTATCTTTGCTCACCAAGGTATAGAGATTTCTGTCTAGGAATGGGCACTGCACAAATGCATAATAGTGTGTTGGTCAAGTCAACTCCCAATCCATCTCCAGATTCACATGTACTTATGTTTATTCACCTTATCCTGTAATTTCTTTTTGTTTCAGAATGCATGTTTCTTTTTGCCAAAGAGAACTCTAATGCCCTTGTTACTCCAATCACACAAGAAATGACAAGTGAGACAGCAACAGTAAGCATACCAATGTGTTTATACATCATGAGTGAAGTGGAGGTTTTCAATAGCTGTTAGAACTAGTAGCAAGGAGAAATCTGTGCTCAAGGACTCACACCACCAATGCCACCAGTGGGTATAAACAATAAATTTACCTGTTGTATATTTTCAAATATGGTGACCTAACTAATCCTTCACAACTAGTGTTAGGTGACACTAGCATAAACAATTTTTTATGTTTTCAGTTGTCTTTTTTTCTTATTTCAGTGTATCACTAACTAGTGAAAGTCCTGTCACTTCAGAATACCTCCCCCCTATTAGAGAGAGACATCCTGATTCATCCATTGGTTTTAATTTTATTTATCATCATTTTGTAGCTCATTCTGCAAAATTCCTAGCGGAGGATAATTCACTTTCAACACTGCCTCCCTTGACTGTTTCATCTGAAGTGTCTTGCATATTAACTGGCATCCAATAGAGTAGCATCTCCAAAGCCTATAAGCCACCTTCTTTCCTCAAATTGTTTCAAATATAACTAAATATTAAGCTGTCCATCAATTTGGCTGTTACCAAATTGAAACTAATCAGTCTGTAACTCTTACACCACTTGATCACCCTATTTTATGAATGTTCAGTAGGATATTGGAGATATACAAAACATGCCATAGACATTTATATGGATTGAATCGTGGTTAAAGGAATGAGTCCTAGATAATGAGGTATGTTGTGAGGGTTACAGAATGTTCCAAAATGATGGACGATGAACTGGTGCAGTGGTTATACTGGTTGATGATGATTTTTGCAGATCATTGGTGTTCGTAGGTAATTAATATTAATTTATCAGGATAGAGTTTCAGGGGGATAGAAGAACAAAGGTAGGAGTCATTCCGGATAATTGACTGTACAAATGTATGAACAATTCTATTTTCTGTTGCTGTTCCTACAGAGATCATATGTAGGATGGAATTAGTAACACAAGGCAATGGAGACAAGGAAGGGAGGCTTCGCATAAGTGTCAGGAATAAACACAGGTGGGGCATAATATAGGTTTGCACGTAATATAGGTTGATTTTTCAGTGTAGAGTTGTGACAGTTAAATATATCACCCTGTAAGCACCTTAGAATTTGAGTAAATTCTAGTTTGCTTAGCTTAAAGCATAAGGGAGAGAGTGAGCTTTCCAGTAAACATATAATTTTCATTGCAAGTATAGGAGGAGAGAAGCGTTTCATGCAGAAGCTGATACTGCTACCTAATTCAATAAATAGACCATTTTAAATACAGTAAAGACCCACAACATTTAATAAAAGTGCTAAACATTTTTAATAGTAAATAATCTTTAAACTAACCTGGAATAGGGTAATCCATTATTATCCAACTTGTAAACAATGGGTTTTGGCTACGTGATCATTTCACTAATTCTTAACACTTTTAGAGGCAGTTAAGCAATTTAAAAATAATAATAATTCAAAAGAAAGATAAATTCACTAAAATTCCATAGTTTCAGGCTGTGTAAATAAAACTTTAAACAACTCATGGAACCCATTGGCACTTTCAACATTTTTTATCATATGTTTTCGATAATTTCTCGAACTAAAAAGTAGATTCCCTGAAAGAACTAAAAATCTAGTATAACATATTTAAATTTCGGAACATTTTATCCAGTAGAACAGATTTTATATAAGTTTTAAGTTATTTCATCATCAATCACAACGTGGTAATTTTGAAATTAAATTGTAATTAAACCAAGCTACTTTCGTAAATAAAACTACTGTTAAAACATGTAACTAAATTCAAAGAAAATTCGGATAGCTCACTTTTTCGAAATAAACAAAACTTTAATAATAATGAACTAGAAACCAAGTATCTGTTAGACAGATTTAAACCCGATTTTTGATAAACTAATAACTTTGCTATTACACCACTGATATTAATAAAAATTACACCATTGAATCAGGAATTCACAGAGAATACGATGACATGAATTTTATTGCGATAATTTGCAATCCAGCAGGTTTGCCTAAAAATTGAATAAATCCAGATAGAAATAGGGGAATCACTAATTAACTTTTGGAATCTTTTTACCAATACGCCGGTTAAACTAAATTCATTTACAAGCAAGCTAATTATTTGAGAATTCTCACTAAACACTTTTTGTGTACCTTGCAGTTAAAGTTTGAACACCTTCTATAATCATAATCATTTTTTACTATTTTGAATAAGCGTCCATATACATGTGGTATGCGGATGGTGGTATAATCAGAAGCCTAGGAGAGGGGGCTGTCTTTTGTCTTTCGTATTTTGGTCTTTACTCCAGGAATGTTGTGTGAAAGTAATCTGGGCTAGGTATGGTGTGTGTGGGTCGGTTAGGCCAAGCTATAACCGGAAATAGTTGTACTTTGAGGGACCGCATGGCTTGAAGGACCACCATGCTAAATTTTCTGACAAGTGACTAGTAATGACTTTGAACTATTAATTTTTAAAAAAAAGCTGACTTTCTTCCTTTCCTGCAATTTTTGTGGAAACATTTGTTCAATTGCCTACTCAACTGTAATAGCTATTTTCTAAAATGTGACTTTGAAAATAAACTTCAAATTTTGATTCAAGTGAATGTTTGTGATTTTGTAGTAGACTGAAACCCTTCCTCAGCTTTGGGTTAAAAAAGCTTTGTGGCGACCATTAAGCATTTCAGTTGAGTTTCCAGGCAGGCTACATGGTCATTTAAAATTATTGATGCAGATTTAGAGAACTTTTCATGAATATATTCAATTGAGGTACTAGGCCTCTACTTCACCCCTAGTATAGCTTTTCCCCTATAACCCATAGTGAATAGGTTGTTATTTCATCATTATCTATTAGCAGTAGTGTTCAATGTCTTTCACATTTTGAGAAATAGACACAAGATTATTAAATTACTACTGTTCCACACTCCAGTCGATGTTAAAGTTTTGACTGTGATCTGTTTTTATTCGTGAAGTACCGGTAACTAAATTTATAGTTCTGTAAATAGGTTCTGAAAATCATTCAACTGTCCATGGCAGCCATCCGTACTTTGGAAAATAAACAATATATCCACTTAGTTAACTTTAAGGGATTTATGGTTCCCAAATAATAAAAATTTCACTCTGCATGAAGTTACAATAAAGTTAATTCAGAATTCTTAAAACTTCAGGCATCACACTTTTAGAACAATAATGGGATTTTGGTCTGAATCATGCTTGCAGGATGATAGTTAGAAAAAAGTACATCAATTGATCATGTTTGCCACAATACTCATCCTTGAAGACAGTCAATTAATAGTGATTACTCCCCAGTTGTGATTCCTTACTCCCACGGAAATTATCCACAGATACAAATATGGCTTGGTGGCCACATGGCAGCTACTACTCTCCCAGGTACAATACCAGATTAACCACGTAGCAGGATGCTATGGGCCTCACAATTAGGCTAGATGGGTGACTTTTTTTTTTTTTTTTAGCTCTACAATTTGGAATTTGCTACGGACGGCAAAATTTGTTACGGACCCCCGCGCTGTCTTAATCCGGCTCCTGCCCAGTTAGTACACACTTCAGACCTGAGCAACTCCTGATGAGAAACTCACTAAAACCAACATGGCCCCTTCTCCTCCTAGTACACTTCAGCCAATAGTAAAGGTCCTTTGGCATCACACGAGCTTTCTGCCTAGCATAAAATTACAGTTAAATTCATATGGCAAAGATTCCTTCTCATACCAGTCTCTCCACTCCCTATCTTATTTCTTATACTATACTGATTTGTATTGCCTGTCTTCTAGTTCAATAACCTCTCAACCCAGTCACTACCTGGACCAAAATAGTTTACCATTCCTTGCTTACTCAGCTGGAGGTTCAACACTCATGTTTCAGAGTCTCACATAACACAGGGAATAAGTCATTATGAAACAGCTATCATGGATGTAAGAGGTATCAGTAAATCAATGACTGAGGAAGGGGAGAATTTAGAAGTAATGATACACTGCCAAAAGTCATGGGATAAGAAGATGCAGTGGTCTGTGAAGAGATATACAGGATGAGTCAAATGGACTTAACAACTATGGAATGATATAGAAATTTATTGAGATAACTTACAGAATCGGTAGATGTGTCATTTTGTTGGAAACAACCTCAAGTTTCACATAAAATTGTCAAGTGTCATTTGGTTTGACATGACTGCCAATTGTCATCAGTAATCAGTTTCCGCCCACACTTTTTGGAGCAAATCAGGTGTAATTTGTTCAATGGAAGTGTAGATTCATTTTTCAGGTGGGCCAAATTGTTTGGTAGGGGAGAAACTTACACATGATCTTTAATGAAATCCCAGAGAAAGAAATCCAGTGGTGTTTTATGAAACCAAAACACATAGTGAGCACGTCCTGCAACAGTGAAATTAGCCATTTTAACTCACACTATACTGGGGCTCCTGGTGGCAGAATGGTGTACTGATACACTACATGCATCAAACATAAGGTTGTTTGCTACAAATGACACATCTACCGAATCTGTATGTTATCTCAACAAATTTTTTATATCATTCCAAAGTTGTAATGTCCTTTTTGACTCAACCTATGTAAATGTGCCATGCAGTGTTGGGGATTTCATTTGTACTCTTGTGGGTCATTTGAAAGATTTTCTTACACGATTACGGCTGCATGACATGAATTAACATACTGTGACTGTGAATGGTATTTGTCATTAGATGCATGGCTCATTCCATCTCAGGAATTTTTTTGTGAATTCCACAGCATCAAGATTGTGTCTACAATTTCCAGCATCACCTCCTACCATGAACAATACAGTGTCTACTTAATGACTGAAACCAGTGGCATCTGCATTGGGGAGTCAGTGTTAACACATAGATTTCACTGTGTCAAAGAATATAAGATATATGGTAGATGCCTAAGTGGACACTGCAGCAAAATTTGGCATTGATGGGACATGTTAGCAGAAGAGTGATATGAGTGCCTTTACTAACAAACTACCACTGTCTGAAGCACCTCTCATGGACTCGTTAAAGTATTGCTTGGATCCTAGATGACTGCAAGAGGATGCAGGGTCATATTATTCATGATTCCAGTTGGTAAGAGCTGATGATAGGGTTCAAGAGTGGCTCAGATCGAATGAGGCTATGGACTAGATTGTCAGGAAGGCAATGTGCAAGCTGGTGTTGGCTCCATCCTCGTATGTGTCATATTTACAGGACATGTAGTGGGACATCTGGTGAAACTGAACTGATCATTGACTATGAATGTTAAAGTTCAGCTATTTGGGGATCACTTGCAGCCATTCATGGATTTCATGTTCCCAAACTTTTTCACGACAACAATGTGCCATTTCAATAAGCTAAAATCACTCATAATTAGAAACATTCTGCACAATTCCAGTTAATTATCTGGCCACCTGGATCACAGACATGAACCCAAACAACCATATCTGAGACATAATAAAAAAGGTCAGTTCATGCAAAATGTACTGCTCCATTAACATTGTCGCAATTATGGAGAACTATACAGGGTTGGCGTTACGTGTTAGGCCCGGATGGATAGTTATTTGGTTATCTTACGTAAAATAATAATAGATATAACCATACAAACGAATTCATATATTAACTACAAAATAAATTAATAATATATTATATAATTTATTTAATATATTGTAATTGTATACTAAAAATATTTTTTAAATTTATTATTTATTAATTGTGCAATGCAAAAACTGCAGTGTGCTTTGCTTGTTTGGAAATAAACTGATTCAACAATTTTTCCAAATCTAGTTTGTCAATGAGATTACCAAGTACATGTAATATTGAGATGTTATTGAATCTATATGTTGCAACATTGTCGATCTTGAGTCAGTGTAAGACCATAAAACTTCTTTCATTTGAACAGGACAATCCAGGAATCGTAATGAGTAGTCGAACAAAGGGCACTAACTCTGGTGTGAACCCTTTGGTCCATTTTTACTTTTGTAAAAAAATCAACAACCCCCCCCTCCCCCCCCCCCTCAAATTTTTTGCCTGCTCATCTTGCCTTCTCAAAAGTTGCAATATCATGCTTCTATCACTCTGCAGTCTTTCTTGGTCAAAATCATGGTTACAGAAATTTATAATTCAATTTGTGGCCTGTCCCAAAGCAAATTGTTCTAACCATTTGATGAAGTGGAGCGAATCATTGTTGAGTCAACTTTTTAATGACATGGGTGCTGGATCATAAACTTCAATATAAGATTTATGGAAAAAAATCTTGAGTTGTTTCAAACTGGAGATTTTCACTTCTAACTTGGTGGAAGCAATGGAAATTTTATGCTGATGTGGGATTTGTGGTTCGTTGATTCCAAAGTTGTACCTGACTGAAAACATTTCTGCTGAATTTCTTTGAATTTTGAATCTCTAGTGCAGTAAAAATGTCAGTGATTGCTTCTATCTTTTCATATCATTCAATTAACTCATAGATTCAATTTCTGTAGATCAGCATTCAAAATTTTAGTGTGGCCAAAAATTTCTATCATTATTGTTAAATGATTCTATGGAGGAGTAAAATCCAGAAGGCTTAGCTAGGAAAGAACTATCTACTTCTCTGGCTACAGAATGATTGTATAAAAATTGTATTAGCTGCTGATAATTTTCTCTTGCTGTTTTAAGAGATCTGTAAAAAATTAGTAAATATATTTACAAATACAAAACCACAATTAAAAATTGATTAAATTTGTAATCTGTATAAATACCTTGCCAAATAATATGCTGCAAGAGAAGGCAAATTATCATCTGTTTCTTTTTCTATTCCTATTTCCCATTTCTTAAACTGTCCATGTCATTTCAGCAAGTCTAACACAAAGTTTATCAAATCTTTAACAGTTCCGATGAATTTTCTTGCTGTTATATCTCTCTCAATTCCATCTCATATTACAAGTTTGGCATTATGAGCACTACAATACACAAATGAAGCTCAAAGCTCTTCTTTGCATATTCATGACTGAAATCCTGTTATTTTTTCAGGAACATTAGAAACCCCATTGTAGTACTGGCCTCTGAGTTTTGAGAGTGCCAATTTGTGCTTGGCAAAATTGTAAGTGACCAGATCAAATAAGGTTTCCAATAAAATATTCACTTGCAATGAAATCTTCCAATATTTTTTTCATGCGAAATGTTCCTATTACTTCCATGATTTTGGACAATAGTGTAATGGCCATAATTTCAAGAATTCATTCTGACAGTCACCATCTCTTTGCAGCCATGATTTTAGTTTAGTCACATCTTCAGATCGAGCCTTTAAAAATTCCATGAAATTTAAATTTTCATCGTTGTTGACTCCTCTCATAGAAAGTCATTTTCTCACCAAGGCTTTCAAGGTACTTAATATTTTTGACAACTCTTTACAGTTGTTGAACGTCTCTTTTGGATTCACCATTGATATCAAATATACAATGTTGATATTACCGACTTTTTTTAACTCTTGAGTGCAGCTGGCATGAAGTGAACTAGTGATGTGAGAGTTCATCTGCAAAGTATGTATTTTGCTGTGTAACCAGTAGTGTGTCTCAAAATTAAACCAAAACTAAATCCAATCTTTGTACATTTACATTTTGTGAAAAGAATTTCTACCATACTACCATCACTTTGATAAGTCATTTGAAATCTATGCATCCAGAAGAGTTTAAAGTATGAAAAACTAAATGTAGGTCTTAAGTTGCAGGAAGAAGAATAATACCAATGTCAATCTAGTCCAATAGTTAAAGCAAATAATACTTCAATCAAAACAAGAGCCTCTGAAGTGATTGCAAATGAACACTCACAATTATTCCATGTTATTATCATTAGTCTGTAGGTTTGTTTCAGCTTGGCCTATCACTGTTGCTAGTGAAAAATTATTTATTGAAGCAGCTTTAATTCATGATGAAAAAGAGGCCATGTAAAAAGAAAAAAGGCAGCTAAGTTTTTGTTTTTAAATTTTAACTTGCCATTTTTAACTATTGAATATTAGTTACAGTAATTACAAAACTATTATTATTATTTACTTTAAAGTGAGTTACTGACTGATTGATTTCATTATTAAAGACAACATTATTTCACTTGATATTTTTATTAAATAGAAGAAATTTGAAAGTAAATGAAGATATGTGACACCAAATGACATTTTCATACAACATTTTTCTCCGCTTCTGTTTCTGCTTCCATAATGTAACTTCTGTGCCATCTCTAGTACATAAGTGTGAATATTGATTACCTTTATATTTACATATATAGTGAAGAACAAAAATAAGAATTTACTTTTACTTACTCTCAACTATCAGCTGACAGAACAAGGCCATCTTTAAAAGTCCCAGTGGACCTACGTCTAAGGACTATGTAAATATATTCTCCACATTCTCCTGTCTTCTAGCGTTATCTACACTCAATTCATTTCTCTTTCTGGTTTGACTAGAAATTTATCCATTTGAACTTTTTTGAAGATAATACACATGGATTCAGCTGAAGCATCTTCAAAATACACTAAAGCAGACTTCACATATAACGGTTTTGGATGTACACTATTTTACCACAGCATTATGACTTTCACACACCAGGGGGCTCAAACTGGAGTGCATGCAGCAAATTCATATGGGGTGACAAAATTATGGTGGTGTGCAGACTTCCACAGTCATTGTCGATGTTATCTTGGTTGTTCGGGTTGAACTGCATCAATTTATGAAATCCTAAAGTTTCGGCCATCATTTTGTGGCTTTTTTCAGAGTACTGTCAGATGATACTCACGAGATTTGCGATGAAACGGCGAGAATATTATTAATATCCAAACCACCTCCGCAGAACCTCAATCGGGGGGGAACACTACGCCTTGTGTAGATTGTGTAGATTGAGATTGTCGTGTTACCCACTGACAAAGGAAATTCTTCAGTGGTTATGTATGAAGAAGAATACCACTGAAAGGTAGAGGCGTTATTGCAAGATTGAATGTATGAAAAGCTGCCAACAATTCCTCTCCAGAAGATTTGATGTAACATTGCAACTAAAATATGGGAAGCAACCTCAATCGAACAGGAGGTCAAAAGAAAATTAACTACAGCTTATCACCTGATGCCATGACTGTACTGCCTTCCCAAGATACATAAGGATGGGGTGCTGTTACGACCAACTGTCAGCACATTTCAGTCTCCAACACATCCGCTGGCAAGATATCTGGTGGATAAGCTAAAGATTCTAACTAACTCTACTTTTACAATTCATAGTTCTTCTGATTTTATAAATAGGATCAATGACAGACATTTGGAAGACAATGACATACTAGTAAGCTTCGACATCACGTCACTGTTTACAAACGTGCCAATCGATGAAACCATCAAGGAATGATTAGAAAATCTCAACCTGCCAGAAGAATGGGCATCACTAAATGAATTTTGCCTTAGGACTACTTTATTTCAATACAAGAGTGACATCTACCAACAGAATGAGGGAGCAGCTATGGGTTGCCCACTGTCTCCAATAGTGGCCGATGTGTTTATGAAGGCATTTGAGGCTGAAGTGGTCAATAATCACAATCTAAAACCTTCTTTATGGCTGTGTTATGTGGATGACATATTTGTTAAAATAAAAAATTCTCAGGTTTTCTGCCAGTTAATTGATTTATTTAATTCTTTTAACGATGTTTCGGCAACTGCCTTCATTGCCTTCATCAGGTTAACTCTTAAATACAAATACAAGACTGTTACTGACTCGCGAGCCAGTCCTGGCTCCAATAAATAGCCTGTTGCCGAGGGAAGCTTCCTGCTGTTCTTTGATTGGTCGGCGGTGCAAACGGCCTCAGACAGGGTGAAACCAGTTTGGCTGCATCCCGTAGCTCAGCAGGTGGATGGCATTTAGTAGCTCCATGGTGGTATCTTGAGTGGGCATCCATCCGAGTAACAACCACGCAAAACGTTGCTTAACAGTTGGCATGTGCAGTCACCAATCCAAGTTGTCAGGGAAAAGCCGGATACTGGGGTGGGTATTGGTTTCAGCACCTAAACTCGAAGTCTTCCAAAAGTTGTCAAAGTTCTGAAAAAGTTCTATTACCGTGTTAAAACCTGTAGAATACTAACTGTAATAATTACCGCAGTCGCCACTTACAGATTAACCTCCTGTAAGAAAGGTACTAATATAGAAATGAAAGTCTGAATCCTGATAACTGAAATATATTCTTGAAAATTTTCACATAAGTTACAAAAGTCACAGTTAGCAATGGCAATCGGAGAAAAATCGTCAGCCGAAGATTACAAATCATGAAATAGAACAAACCGCACTCCCCCAAAGTAATCTTGATCATTAGAAAATCACATGTGAGAAAAAGTTACTAAGTCACATTGCTCATGGTAAAATTTTGAAGATGGCGCCGACCGGCCATTATGTGGAACTTGCCTGACCAAAAGCTTCCGCGCGCCCCGAAGCTTTCGCACTCGAGAGGAGCGTGCGTTCTCCTCCAAGCTAGACGATGTACTGTACTAGACCGGCCTTTTCTCCCACCCCCTGACTCGCTTATATAGGCGCACTTCAAGGACGCTGCACTCCGGCCGTGCTCTGCCGCGTTCTCACATAATCCATGACATTTATTTTTATAACTTCCTTCCCAGGTGTTCAATTTAAAATCTAGAAATGGCACGAGTTATGGGAGTTTACGTGTGTCGTGTGGTGTGGCAAAATTTTAATTTATTTTTAACTTTTATTTTAGGTCTGACGTCACAGAAAATTTCAAATAGGCCTTCAGTTGCGACATACCCCGAAAATTTTAGGAATTTTTAAACGGCATAAGTTACAAACATGAAACTATGATCAAAATGTTGGTCCGGATTTTAGCCGCTCAAAAATGTAAATTTTATTCAAATCGGTTATGAACTGATTAAGTTATTACTTTAAACAGAGATTTCTCACATCAGCCATTTTTATTATTTATGTATTTTTATGTATAGCTCTGAAGATATGTTAATTATTAAACCGGAAAAATTACTAATGTGTAGCCAGTATTAAAATACGTGTTTTAAAAGCTGTCCCATCTTCGTATGTGTGATATCTTGGACACAATAAAATTGTTCTGTTATTTCCATGTGGGCTATTTTCGAGTGGTTTCAAAAATTCTCTAACATCTGTTCTACTGCTTTAAATGACATGAAATTAAGGCGTGTGAAACTAGAAGAGTGGATCTTTAAGGAAAACTACTTTTTAAACCGGAATCAAAGTAGGCTTTTGAATAAGAAAATGTTAAAGTTGAGTGACCTATTTTGTGTGTTCAGATAACATTTAAAAATGCTTAAACGGCTGGAAACTACCAGATTTAGAAGAATTTAATTCTCTTTCGGACTGTTTTAATCTATTATTTACTTTCTGTCGTGTGACAGTGTTTAAAATCAGTGTAAAGGCATCTTATGTGTACGGTGCCTCTGGCAAGTTACTTCAAAATTGGATTAACAAACAACAGGTTAGTAAAATGTCTTTTAATGGTTATAGAAAATTAATTACGTGTATTTACTAGCTTTTACCTGTTCTTAGCGCTTTTAAAATGGTTTAACTTTATTGGAATTAGTGCTGAAAGGTTTGATAATTTCGTCGGTATACCGGCTTCCTATTTTTACTGATATTTCATATTTCTCTGGATTTAAACTACTTGGAACCTATTAAAACTGAAAGAGAAGATTATTTACTGTATTTTCACCTACTTTTTTAACTCTTGCCATTACTTGAAAAGCCTAAAATCGTTTATGTAAACTGTTTCTGCAAATGAATGATCATCTTTCCTCAAAACTACTCCATGTTATTATTAAGTGGTTAGAACCTATTAGAAACTTATCAATTATGCTTCTAAACTGTCTCAGGCATTATTACATTTACTTTTGGAACTTTTAAATGGTCAAATTACATCAGAATCTGTTATTTTCATCCTGCTTCAGTCTACTATCCAGTAATCATATTTATTTATTTAAAATCTCCTCAGAACTATATTTTACTGTGAAGTTATTGTAAGTCTAGGCCTGGCTTTTATTAGTTTTTCACAATCTTTTCTGTATTAAAATCTCTTCAGTAATACCAAAATCTGGAATATGGCAAAATTTAGGGTTAGATTTGTTTTATATTGAGATTAACTATTTACCTCTGGGATAATGTTTAGTAATTATGATAAAAGGTTTGTTTAGATACTATATTTACTGTTATTTAACATTCACTTCCTTTAAATCTGTTCAGAATATCTCCTTAACCAATATTAGGATCTGATAGTGAAAGTTCACTTTTATATGGAATAACCTATTTCCTGCTGGAATATCATTGATTTATTGCAATTTATGGTTTATTTACGTTTGCTATATGCTTTTTATTTACTTTTCTATACTCAGAGTGTTGTTATCTCGATTTTAACTGTGGTATCGTGTACTGATGTCAACCTCAAACTTTGTCGGATTTTAACGGAATCTCGAAACTAGAGCGAAGGGTACCTTACAAAGTGCTCACCACGCTCATCGTTGCTTAACCGGCAGCATTACACGAGGGCTCTGGAACTGACGAATCACGATGACTTATCTCTCATTGGTCGACATGTCAAGATGGCATCTGCTTGGAAGGCAGTGTCTAACACGTTGCTGTTTCAGGTCCTTTACGACTGGCTCCCAAGCCTCACTCAGGAAAAGACCACCATCTCTGTTGATGCTGTTGTCACTTATTCGAATCTCCAGCACTTCTCTGATCACTGAGTCCCAGAAATATGATATCTTAGCCAGAACTTCAGTATTGTCGAAGTTGATGCAGTGAAAATTTTCTGATTTTGTATCAGTAATGCACTTGCTTACACATCACAACACCAGCACATGGTCATGATGCCTTATTCTCTGTATTCACTGGACATGGTTGTCTGTTACTGCTACAAGTTCTCAAAACTAAAAATAATCATGAAAGGATGACATTTTGCTGACAGAAGAGATAAAGACAGAATCACTGCAGGAGCATGAAGCCATATCAAAATTGGAGATTGAAGTAACTGGTGTCAGAAATGACCTATATCTGAGGCGGGAGTACTTTGAAGGCGTCAAAACTAATTTTTGAGAAATTTTGGTCAAATATCACACCTTGTACACTGGAAGATGAGACAAAATAATCAAAACATTGACAACTCAAGCCATGTACAGTGTAACACAAAATTCTTGAACAAAATCTCTCTAAAAAAATGATTGCATCTCCTTCTTCAAAAAACTAATCACGAGTAGAACTACAAAGTGTTAGATCTTATGCTTGCCGGGGGTTGTGCTAAAGCGCTTGTGCTAATCTATGACCATTAATGTTGCAGTTGGCAATCCCCTGTAAAACCCTGAGGAGATGAAGGTAGGTTCTTCAAATAATTTTCACTGTAGAAAGTTACTGACATTAACACTCCATATTCTTCAAATAAAGTACATCATATGGTAACAAATTTTTAATGCATCAAACTTCTCTCTGAAATAATTGAAAGCAGCAAGAACTCCCGAACACCCCCTGAACTCGATAAGGTTCTAACACATCAAGAGCAAATTCACTTCTCCACTATCTGTTTAAACTGGCCTAACATGGCCAACCGGTTCCAATACTTCCGCCTAAGTTTTTCTCCTTTACTCTGCATGGGGCCAAATCTGCTGCACCCCAACAAAACCTGTCTCTACTAAAGTTTTCGAATGACTTCCCCCACCATAGGTTCGAGTCTCCTGTTATAGGCCCTCTGAAATCTAGCACAATTTTCAGGGAAATTGCGCAATGTCCAGCCTTATGTTTGCACCAATCTTTTTGAAGCTTTTGTAGATCTTATTCTTTCTTCTTCTTGTGCCAATGACAGCATCAAATATGAGGCAGTTTTTCCACCAATGTGATGGCTTTGTCAGTAGCTGATTGGAGATCAAATTGGGATACATTCATTCCTATTTGTGGACAAGACAACAAATGTACCATGGTTTCTTTCTCCCCACATGAACATGTGGTATCTGGCTGATCTCCCAGGTATCTCCATGAGGGAAGGGTATCTTTGGAATGACCAATTCCAACTCAAAGCCTATTTAGTGACCTCCATATGGGCCATAGTTGTTCGGATCCAGATGGTAGACCCTCTTTTGGCTTGATCCACTCGATATCATGTTGCACTCTCTTCTCCCAAGCCAATATTCTTTCATTGCTTGGTGGTCCATTTAGTGGCTCTCAAGACTGCAGGAAGCTTGATTGGGACTTTAGTCTCAATGGTGCTGGTGTATAGCCATGTAGAGGGTGTCAGACATCTTCGTTCACTCTAAGCCTTGCCATGCTAGTGGTAGCTTCCCGGCATATGTCTCCAGGAGCAATGCCAGCTGGTATCTCCACTTTGCTCACAGGCGATGGTCTGAGGCAACCTGTGATAAGCTGGCATGTTCTGTGGAGCACAACATTTACTGTGTAAGCATGACTTGATTTTTGCCACACAGAACATGCATACACTGCTGTGGAGTAGCATAATGTTACCGCGGAGGTGCGGGTAATGTTTGGGTTAGCTCCCCAGCAAGATCTGGTCAACTTACTTAAGATGTTTTGCATGACGATTCTTTCATCTTGATATTGTGACAGTGGCTTTTAAAAGTGAGACCTCAGTCAATAGTTATGCTGAGGTACTTCGGGTTGTACTCTGTGCAGCAGAGTCTATCCATTATAGGTCATATTCAGCTTTCGCTTAGTGCATTTATTAATTTGGGTTTGGCTTGAGGTCATTATGCTTGTAGAAAGTTCCAAGGGATTCGAAAGCTGTTGTAGGTCTGCCCTCAATGACTTCGAAAGTCACATGTTGAGCAGCTAGGGCAAGATCATCTGCGTAGATAAAGGACTTGCAATGACTGCCCAGTGGTTGATCATTGATGTATATGTTAAATAAAGCTGGCACAAGAGCACTGCATTGAGGAAGTCCATTTTTCAGTTTGCATGGATGGCTTTTTGAATTCTGAAAACTGATGAAGAAATACCTATTGATGAGAATTTCGTAGACTACTTTTGTGAAACCAAAATCCCTCATCATGTTGTATACTTTAGGAAGAAGTTTTTTTATGCTGATCGTGCCATAGGCTGCTGTCAGGTCAACAAAGACTACTCCAGTAACTAAACCCTTTCCAAAGCCATCTTCAATATATTGTATTAGATGTAGGACTTATTCTGAGCATGAGCGGGCTGTTCTGAATCCAGCTTCTTTAGGTATCAGTTTGTCTTCAATAGCAGGTGAGATACATCCTCTCAAAAAGTTTATAGACATGGCTGAGGAGTGATATCACACAGTAGCGTCTACAGCTTCTACACCAGCTACAAAAAATCGGTCCCTCTTTGGACCAAAGGTTTTGATAATATCAGTAAATATCGAAGGCTTCTCTTCAAAAAATCAGTTTTGCTAACTGACCTATGCCAAAAACTTGATTGAGATATCTGATGCATCCAAGAGATGTACTGTGATAATAACCACACAAGACCCAAGGTTGAAGGCATGAGTCTTTTAATAGAGAGACCACACCCTAAATAAGGGAGTGCTATATTTGCCAAACCTAATATAGTTATTAAATCCACCTACTTGATGGTTTCTGATGACATAGAAATACTTATTGTGGAAACAGACAAATGTACCATTACATCGGTGTATAAACCACCTACAGCTGACTTCCAGTACAACCCTTCAGAAAATTTTCACAATCAGCCAAACAGATTGTCATCGGACACTTCAACAGTCATCATGTTAATTCAGGTTACGTACAGAGTAATACTAATGGCTTGGCAGTAGAACTGTGGGCAGAGTCCAACAACTTTTGTAGATGAAAGCTCTTTATCTAAATGTCAAATCAATTTCTTACAAAATTTTCCCTAACTTCAGCTGTTTGTCTATAAAAAAATTCCTAAATTACCAAATTCTGAAATTGTCTCTCATTTGCAAAGTATTGTAGCTAATATGTTAGTTCTTGTTTTAAAATCAACTACTCATTCCCCCCTTTGATATATAATCCAGCTTGCTTATAATGTTATCTCTTAGTGGAAACCACAATTGTGTCTTAACTGAAATCCTTCTATATTACCTATCTTCAAAAGTATCTGTGCTACAGAGCTAAAATGTGTCCCAAAGATTACAGAATGCCTTTTTTCAAATGATAGTGATTTTTTTCATCTGCTACCTAATCTTGTTAGTACAGCTTCCATTCTTCTCTTCTGAATCTATGTTCGAATTTCACGATTTCCTACCACTATCTTTTTGTTTGTATTTTGAATTTACTTATCCATTTTCTGGCCAAAATATTCAATAAATCTTTTAAAAAATCATTTAGTATACTTAGAAAAAAACTCTAATTTAAACATACATTCAAATCTGTATCTAGCTGAATTCTACTGTGTGCAAATTTTGTGTTTTGTTCAAAATTCTCAATTTCAACTAGTTACTTATACTTATCTACAGATTCTAAATTTTTATATAATGCAGTTTGAATTTTTATGCATCTTATTAGCTATGAATCTTTTCTGTAACTTAAAAACTTGGAGCTGTGAATTAACTATTTTTTTCAATGTTTTTAAACACATGTTAATTTAAACTTCAAAATCACATATCTCTTTAGTGCTACTTTATAAACCTAAAGTGTTCTATCTCATTTTCTTCATGATTACTTACTTCATCTCTGAACATGTAGGGAATATTTTCTATTCTGAAATAAGTAATTCTCTTTATAAAGCCAATGTTGACAATTAATTATGATCAAACTTTACTCTTTACTCTTACTTATTATTACCTGAAAATTGCAAGAAAATGACTTTAAACATACTTTACTGTTGGATTATTATTAGCTCTTTTAACAAATTTTGATAATTTATTAGCAAAATTTAGATTATATGACAAAGGAGTTTTGATAATGATTTGAAGAGCTTCATGAATATGACAGTAACACAACTGGAATAAAAGAAGTTAAAATTAAATAAACTGTTACAATGTCAGAGCTAAATTAAACTTTATGTCAGAAGAAATTTGTATTACTGATAGTTATATACCAACAAATAGGTTAAAAAATCAACTAGCATGTTTCTTTAGAAAATGTATAAATTTTATTATTAATACTTTTATCTTTTTCTAAAAAAGTTGCTGCTTACATAAACATTTGTATTTTATGCAGCAGTAGAATACATAAATAATTTGAATCACAAGTATAAAATATTTATAATATACAAAGATTTATAAATGCATCTGTCAGATGGAAAAAATATCTCATTAATGAAAACTCTTAAAAAAATTGGCGTAACAACTGTCATCTTAGAGGTGCCATTTAGTTTTCAGAAACATAACAAGCCTGCTTAAAAAAATTTAAAAATTTGAAATCTAGTTGAAAGTTTATGTGTTCCATAAAGTCTACACTGATGTAGTAATAGCAATCTGTATAAGATATGATGTTTTCAAAACAGAGTTTTGAAGTAAACATATTCACACTTATTTACAAACATCAAACAGAATTTTATTACAGTTATAATTTATTACTGAAGAAATAGTTTTTTAGTTTATTCTTGTCTTCTTCATATTCCTTTTGTATTCATTGGACACTGAAAATAATTATAGTTAAAATATTTGTTTTTGACAGGCAAAACAACTGATAGGCACTGATAATCTCAGCACAGTGTTTGTAGAAAGTGAGCATCACTAAATGCTTGTGAAGTATTGTGTTTCATAGCCTGTCAATACCACCACCCACAAGTGAAGGTTTTAAATTTTCAGAAAACCATTGAATGCTTCCTTGTGACTTAATGCAAAAAAAAAAAGTTTTAGAAATTCACGAATTTAATACTTTTACTGGTATTTCGTTTAAGACAGTAAAATGACATCATTTTTATGAAGAAACATTTTTGTTTTTCAGGCCAAATGGTATAAGCACAGTAACACCATTTTATTTATACATTTATTTTGCTTAATATAGTGATGCACTTGTGCAGGATGTAAAATAATGTATTTAATTTACAGGAATGAGTTCCTATAAGTCACTGAACAGATGTTTGTAACATTATCCACAAATTTAATACTTAATCATTATAAACAATTCAGATCAAAGCTGCAAATCATTTAAATTTTTTTTTAAAAAAAAATAATAATTTAATCAAAGTAAAAGTTATTTTAAACAAATATTATACTTTAGTAACTGATAATAATTTAACATTCAATCAGATTTTTTAAAGGATATACAATTCTTTCTTATTTCAAAGTAAGTAATGTGGTGAAAACATCCTGCTGTCTAAAAAAGATGTATTTTAAGAGTAATTTCCAATATTTAACCCTATCAATGGAGTTCTCTAATGATATTAAGATCAATTTAATGAATTTTTAGCAGATATTAATGTTTTCCCCCAAGGCTTGATGAATGATTAATGCACAATGTAATAGTATGCGGACAGTTTTACAGACTCTGGTGCCCAAGCACTGGAAAGTCTCAATTTTACTTGCTAGTTATCAGATAAATCTCACATAACTGTCTATACACAAGTTTTTAATTGATTATACAGCTGCAACATATTCCAATATTTGTAAATTTATTTTTTTAAATGTTCTGTGTGCAGAATATTGTAAACCTATTCTATGCCACTAACAATTTTCTTACAGTATTGTTTTAAGAGAAGCTCTATTGCACTTTGTTCCTTTGATTTAATCAGTACTACGGCGGTAACTAATATAGAAACTAATGCTTCTGTTAAGTATTGAGAAATAGCATTAAATGCCAGGACTTTGTTTTAGTTTCATTTCATATTTATACTGTCACTTCAGATAAAAGCTAAAAATTCAATTTGAACAAATTTACTTATATGTAGTGTTGTTAAAACCATTCTCATATTTTTATTTTTGGAACTTTTGACTTCAAGAACAGAATTTTCCTGGTGTATAATTGCAACTAAGTATTCATGGGCGTACCACCAGATCGTGATGTATAAACATGATATTTTTGTGGCGTCATCTTCCTCAGATGTGAAACCTATAGGTAAACGTAGTGGTTTAAGTTATTTTACAGTGTTCAATTCTTATATACCGTAAAAATTCAAATCACTAGTTCGAAATTCGATTGTTAAGTGTTTTGTATCATTCTATATTAAGACTCTATTCAGTTTAAAATAACACAGTTTGTTAATTAATTAGTTCTGTAATACTAATAAAACAACTAGAAATTATAAATAATAAACATAAGTATTCATATATAGCATCCAGTTGTTTACAATAGGTTAATAAAGTATCGATATTTTAAGTTCCACCATTGATATAGCAATCGAGTTTACAACAACAAAAACGTACGTTCTAGTAATTAACCTGTTTAATTGTGTTTAATCGTCATCTAATACACTAAAATAGAAACTTCCTAGCCTTATTTTATAAAAATAAAAACTTTCATAAGTAACTAAATAGTTGTTATCCACATTAGCACTAAATAGTATCGGCTCATCATCGTAAGTTTGTTCCGAAATTCATAAGCTTAAGTTCGTTGGTTTTTAAGGAGTTTTATTATCTAGTTATTATTCATAAAGCTTCAATTTAATATATATATATATATATGTATAACTGTGGCGCCTGCCGTAGGTACGTTGCGAAGGGGATGCGTTGTAGTTGGTGTAAGAAGTGGTTTCACTGGGCATGTGGGGAAGATGAATGGGGGAAATAAATGAGGCTCTCCCATGGTTTTGTTCACTTTGTCCTAGGGACAATAGGATATGGGAGATGGGCAAAACGATCAGGGAGTTGCCTCTGGAGGTGTGGCCTGTGGTGGCTCCGCCTGTTGAGGTTCAGCCTGTGGGGCTCAGCCTGTAGAGGCTCACCCTGTGGAGGCTCAGCCTATGGAGGCTCAGACTGTGCAGCCACAGCCTGTGGGGGCTGAGCTTGTTGAGGCTCATGCTGTAGAGGCTGAAAGTAGAGATAGTGGGTTGGAGGAAGTTGAGAAGGATGGTTGGGAGCTGGTAACAGGTCGTAGGAGAATTAGTTAGCAGGATAAAAAGAGCACTTCAGTAATTGTGGGAAAAAATAGATTTGACCTGTTGCCAGAGTCAGGAGGAGAAGAGCCTCATGTAGATGTAGGAGTAGGTAAGATGCAGCAGGCCTTTAGGAATAAGGCATGCAAGGCAAGAATAGGAAGAAAAGGGTTCTGCTGCTAGGTAGTAGCCATGGGAGAGGTGTAGGCCCTCTTCTGCAGGATCAGTAGGTACAGGTTACCAGGTCACAAGTTTTTTCAAACCTAGTGCAACATTAGGTCAGGTAATAGAGGATATAGGTTCACTTTGTAGGAGTTTCACTAAGGATGATAGAGTAGTGATAGTGGGAGGGGCGGGGAATAGTATTGATAGAAACGCGAGTTATAGTATAGAGAGTGACCTGAGGAAGGTGGTGAAGGAGGCACAGCATACCAGGGTGGAGTCATGCAGGTCCTAAGACGCCATGACCGGCCACAATTGAACTCGCTGTGAGGCTGTAAATGTGGAAACGGAAGTGCTACTTGGGAAAGGCATTAGTTCTGTGTTGGGGGTTGTGCCTGTAAACACCATAGGTAGGTGGGGTTTCACTAGGCATGGCCTACACCTAAATAGAAGGGGAAGGGAGTACTTTCTGAGTTGTTAGCTAAAGCAGTGAGGGAGCCCATTTCCAGTGATGATGGGGTCAGGACTGTGCCTTTTTTAGGTTAGGGGCTGCTGGTGAAGGGATGGAAATAGATGATCAAAGTGATACTGATTGTAGATCCACGACGAGAAAGATCATAGATGTTAAAGAAATAAATGAAGTTGCTGAAACAATAACTGGCTGGGGTAAATCTGGGAAAGAGGAGATAAATGCTGAAAATATAAAGCCGGTAATAAGGGTGTTAATGGTAAACTGTAGAAGTATAATGAACAAAGTAATCGAATTTGCAAACTTAATAGAGATACACGAACCACAAATAATAATTGGGGTAGAGAGTTGGTTAAAAGAAGAAGTACTAGACAGTGAGGTTTTTCCTGATGGTTACAGAGTGTACCGCAGAGATAGAGGAGCAATTGGTGGAGGAGTCTTCATACTAGTTAGCAAAAACTACCACAGTTCACTGGCATTCATAGATCAAGACCATGAGTTACTTGGGGTAGATTTCTGGGGTAATAAAAAAGAAAAAATCAGGGTGTTGGCTGCTTACCGCAGTGGAAGAATGACAGATGAAGATGAGGCTCTTGGGGAGAAATTAAATTCATACTCAGATTTCAGAGGTGAGAATAGAATGGTCATTATTGGTGGGGATTTAAATTTACCAGGTGTAAACTGGGAAGGAAATAAGATTAATAACACACGGGAACAAAGATTTGCAAATACCTTAATAAGGGAAGGAGGATTTACACAAGTGGTAGAGCAAAACACTAGGGGAAAATATTTTGGATATATTCCTAATAAAGCCCGATGATAACCTCGTGGGGTGTCAAGTAACGGAAGGAATAAGTGATCATGACGCAGTTCTGATGGATATTAGAGGATTCAGTGAACCAGCAGCCAAAACTGAAGGGGGAAATAGGTACAATTATAAAAAGGCACAGATTTCAAATTTGAAGAGATATTTCAGAGAACGTTTCAGCAAATGGAAGGAAGGCACAAGTACAGTAGAGTCAAGGTGGGAAGAGTTCAAGGAGATAATAAGAAAGGGGGAAGAAAAATTCATTCCAAAGCAGAAATAAAGAGAAGTAGAGAACCTGTGTACTATAATAGGGAAGTGAGGAGGTTAAAGAGGTTGGTACGAAGAGAACATAACAGAGTTAAGAGACAGCAGGGTAGTAGGGAATATTTGAAACAACTAAACAAGGACTTAATAACAGCAAAGAAAGTGGCTAAAGATGGGTTTATGAAGAGTATTGTCAGTGCAGGAGGACCACTGACTGATGCATCTAGAAATTTCTATGGCTATATCAGGAAACTGAGGGGAAGGGAGGGTGTAGAGATGCTCATAGATAAGGATGGAGAAGTAGTTACTGAGGATTTGAAAAAGGCAGAGATTTTAAGTAACTGGTTTAGTGAGAGCATTAGGGACAATGAATCAGAAACGGGAAGGTCTAATTCGGAGAACGAGCTTAACAATACGATTAGAAATGAAGATACTAAAAAATTTGAAATTCATCCTGAAGAAATCATGAAGGAAATAAGAAGCTGAAAAAACATAAGGGGGCTGGTGCAGATAATATTACTACAGATATCTTAAAGATAGCGGATGTGACATTGTACCTTATCTTGAAATATTATTTAAATTGAGTCTGGATACTTGCTGCTTACCACAAGACTGGAAAAGTGTGATAGTAGTACCGGTACATAAAGGAGGGGTGAGAAATAGAGTCAAAAATTACAGGCCAATCAGTTTGACTTCAGTAGTAGGTAAATTAATGGAAAGATTGATATGCAACCACATCAGAAAAATATGTGAGGAACGTAAGTGGTTTTCAAGTAGGCAACATGGGTTCAGGCAAGGATATTCATGCGAATCTCAGTTGGTGGGATATATGCAAGATATTTCAGATTAAATGGACAAGGGAGGCCAAATTGATAGTGTAGCACTAGATCTTTCAAAGGCGTTTGATAGAGTAAGCCACAAAATGGTAGTAAATAAGGTAATAACTATTGGAGTGGATGAGAAAGTGATTTGCTGGATAGAAGAATTTTTAAAATGTAGAAAACAGAAATTTAGTGTAGGAAATGCGGTATCAAAGGAAGTGGAAGTAAAAATGGAAGTGCCTCAGGGTAGCGTATTGAGACCATTGCTATTCATTATTATAATGAATAATTGTGTTGATTGTTTACTATCTGAAATTAGATTGTTTGCAGATGACATAATGCTGTATAAAAGGATCAAAACGATAGAGGACTGTAAACAGTTGCAGGGTGATCTGGACAAGATATCTAGTTGGGTTGGTAAACATGGGATGAAGATAAATGCAAGAAGAGTCAGCTAATTAGATACACAAATAAAAAACAAAAGGTTAATTATGAATATAAGGTGGGGGAAGAATTGCTTGCTGAAGACTTGAAATGTAAATATCTTGGCATTACATTTGATAACAAGCTTAACTGGGCAGGACACATTGGACAGGTGGTAGGAAAAGGTTTCAAAATCCTGCACTTGTTGGAGATGAGGGAATGCACGAGAGAAGTAAAGGAATTGGGTTACAAAACTTTGGTCAGACCATTGTTCGAATATGGTAATGTAGTATGGGACCCACATTTTGAGTATCAAATACAGGAGTTGGAGAAGGTGCAAAGAAGGGCTGCTAGATTTGTTTCTGGAAATTATCGCAGAAAGCTATCAGTGACAGATATGATAAAGGAGCTGGAATGGGATTCATTGAAAGACAGGAGGAGGATGAGGAGGGTAATGGGAGTGTACAGGACATATACTGGTGATGAGGCGTGGAAAGATATTGCAGTAGGTATGAAAAGTAGTTCATGGAAGGGAAAAGATGACCATGACCACAAGCTGGCACTCGATTTCAGGCACAAGGGTGTGGGAAGATTTTCTTTTTTAGGTAAGGGTGTCAGGGATTGGAATGAGTTACCAAGGGGAATGATGAATAACCTACGGAAAACATTAAAAGAATTTAAAGTTAAAATTTTTAGAGGGCAAACGTAGGTGAGTGAAGGATAACGGGAAGTTGGGTGTGTAGGGAAATTGCCACTGGAGCGTGTGCTCCATTGCAATTAAATTAAATTAAATTAACCACTGGTCTGCTAACAAATAGGTACTGAGTCAGCTCAGGTGCTGTACCACACTTTTCTAGCAAGCACTTCTGTCCAGTCAAGCAATAGGCAGGCTCTCTCCCTTCATGATGTACCACTACGGTTGACCCATGGTGACCCAGAATGCTTTATGCAGTCTTTTCAAAATCTCTGCTCTATAGAATTGCTTACACTATTTTGAAGATGGCGCAACAAGTAGTCCAATGGACTAGCTACACCTGCACCGCAAACCTGTCGCAGCATGACTGGTTGCAAGAGTATTTTTATTTAAAAAATCAAATGTGTCATAGCCAGGGGCGTAGCTACCATAGGGCTAGGCGGTGCAGTGCACCGGGGCCCCCACGCTCAGAGGGACCCTGATCGCAGCTAAGGGGCCCCCAAGTGCGGCTCAGAGGGCCCATGGGCCTTCAGGGCAAATGGGCGACCCTTTTTTTAGCTTTGACAGCGTTGTGAAACTAGATACGCTACTGCTTAGGGGGCCCCCAGGCACAGCCCAAGGGCCCCCAAGCTTAGCTCAGGGGCCCCCAAGCTCAGCTCAGGGGGCCCCCACTAGCCAATTGGCAGAGCAAAAAAAAAGGTCACCAATGAGGGCCCAAAATATATTTTTTTGCACCGGGGCCCTTGTTGACCTAGCTACACCACTGGTCATAGCAATAGCAAAGAGCAGTAAAGGATACCTATAACTCCCTGTAACACTACAGGTAACTCACAGTGACATGAGCATCCGTCAAGGAAAGAGAGAGGGCCAGCCTTTTGATTTCTGGGTGCATAATATGGATATAACAATGCTCTGTGAAAGATGGGGCAGGGCACCTGAACTGACTCAATAACTGCTGGTCAGCAGACCAATAAAGATGGTTTCACTCCTGAAGATGACAGAGCTAGCAAAAAAAGTTTTTACACCACATTCTATTGGTACACCTGTGAAGACTTAATTGCTTTGTCGTCTAGTTGTTGAACAACAACAGCACTGAAATATTACACCTGTTTGTGGTCGAAATAATGTCACTCTGACAGAGGCCTGAATCCTACAAATGCCATCATGGTTCTTACCATCAAAACTTTTTTGTTATTATGATGTTCATAGATAATAATGTAAACTTTAAAAAGGTAAATAAATGTATGTATACCATCTCTCATTACGATAGGATAAACAGCTAAGGATCTGGTCATTAGCAAAAAGTTAACATAAAAACTAATTCTGTGCATCTTCTGTTTAATTATGTTCTTCTTTGGTAACTAATGATGCATGAACTCACTCCATTCCTCTTTATGATATAAAAGTGACTGAATGGACATAAAACATATCTGACAAATTACATTGTAACAGAAGCAAAATATATATTTTCTCAAAACATTACTTTACGTATTATGTTAAGTACAGAAATAAATAAATATATAAATTATATATAAATAAATGATACTCATTACCCTAACAACAATTACCTTAAAGCTTTCATATTTCACTGACTAGAAGATTCTTTATGGTATGTGCAGTTAATAAAATAAAATAATATACTGCATTGTTCAAAGTAATTGTACAAAAAGAAATCTGGTTTAATATGTGAAGTTACTTATTATGATATCTGTAAATGGGGATTACAATCTTCTTCATCTGGAGGTTCTGTTTTGATCTTCACTTCCACTTGGCTTAAGAGGTGACTCAAATCCAAATTTTCAGACTCATAATGTGGCTCCTGTTTAATCCTTGTTTGGCCATCATCTGTATTTATCCTCTGTGAGACCATTTTGCTCCACCGATCCTGAATTGCACAAGAAAAATGTAACTTTTAATATAAATATTATTTATTTTGAAAGAAATAGTTAGGCCTACAGTTACATATTCTATTTTTGTGAAGATACTCAAAATGATTACTATATGATTACTTAACATATAATTTAATCAACACTGCTATAAACCTCAGTGGTTATGGTTTAAGGTGCACCACAATTCAATATACCAGATAAATTTTATGAAACTTGAATACAGTTTTTTTTTTCTTTCCAGCCAAATGCAGAAATGGATACTGTGTATGTAACAGTAGTTTTAGCCATAGTTAATTAAGTGTGTTACTGAATAAAAGGATTGCATATATTGGTTTTAATCTATCACAAAAAAAGATGAGATCATTTTAAGAGATATTGATGACAGTCACAAGGTGGACTGAAAAAGGCGAATGCTGAAATTTTTAGGCCTTCTCATTAAATTTTGTATCATATGAAGAGAGCCAGGCATATTCCATATGAAATTTAAGCTATTCAAGATTATCATTTCTGCAAGTGCAAATAACCCTGCATGCATTTTGAAGTACTATATGAAACAACTAAACTATTTGCTATAAAAATTTCTTGACTTAGAGTGATAAAATTCTAATATATGGTGGAAATGAGAAGTTCTCAGGCAGTTGTAAGGCATGAAACTGATCATGGGGTGGTAAGCACTTCAACTCAACTGTGACTGTGTTGTGTGCTTTGGATAATTAGATTGTTCTATAGTCTGCGGTCACCACCATTTTGAATAACCTCTATAATGGAAAGGTACAGTCATAAATAAAAGTCACTGCTTCTAATTCAAAGTTCAAAACATCACTATATTCCTGATAAATAATTTTGCAAGTTCGAACAATATTCTACGCATCAGAAATCATCACAAAATAAATTGACTGCAGGTAGTGAAAAGTAATTCAAAACAGACCATCCATCGTGAACCCTCTAACTGAATTATAGTCACATGAGGATAAGTGAATAGTTCCACCGCACAACAAAATTTCAAAGATACCACACTGAGTCTCACTGTGCCATGAGTCCTGCTCAAGTGATTTCCAACGACTCCTGCAGCTAGTCCACAGTCCTCCTATAAGTAAGCTACCCATTGGAACCTGTATCCTTCTGCATTCCAAGGCAATGTGACTCCCTGAAGTACGAAAAAGATGTATCCTTGCGCGTCTTATTGTGCATACCAAATTCCTATCGATCTGAAAATTGTATTGTTGATAGCCAGACTTGCAAAAGTTAATTTCAATACTAATAAAAATTTTCGTAGCTATCATATTTTAGCCGTAAAAATTATTTTCTGTGCAATTCTAAAAATGCTTCTAACTATCAAAGTTTTAAAGCTATGAAGCTGAAATGACTTTTAACTTACTTCTAATTTTCTGCTCTTTCATTTGATGCTAAGATCCACTTGTTTACTATTCTCTAAATGAAAAAGCTGAGGGTGGTGTGAGCCAAAAAACTGTTATTTTCTAAAATATCTAAGTTACCAGTCTACTTTAAATGATTCTTTATTCAAATTATCATCAAATATGCCGTTATGTTGTTGCTACCTTACTTCCCTAACTTATTATCAAATTTTGCAAAATCCTTTACATGAACGAAGTTTGTCTTAGCCAAATTGTAACTGGGTAATTCCCGCCAATATGATAGAAAAGTTTACTTTCTTTTATCTTGACCCAACTACTTAATAGATCTTAATGAAATGTACTGACAAATGTTCATATTGAATTATACTTTCTTCTAAATATAGTCTCTTCTACCGAATTTCCTTATATTCTTCTCACCGGTCAAATTTACATTTATCATGAGTTTTATTAATTTTACAAAATGCATCAAAATCCTCCTTTAAACTTCTTCAAACTTTAGTATGCTATGTAAGACAAGATCACGCTTCTTTTAAGCTATAAACTGACTTTTTATCTTCCAAATTATGGCTTCTAGAATTTTAGACGTATTTACTGCGTCATTCTGATTCCATACAAACTCAATTTTAAAATACCAATATCTCTTTAGGATAATTTCTAGCTGTGAAGTTACTAATCTCGTTTCACTCTTTGTATTCTGAAATATCTCTAAAAATAAAGGTAACATTTTCTTTATGAAATAGTCTGACACTATGTTCTTTTTACTATAATTGTTTAATCTGATTTCTGACTTGAATCATCCAAGCAAATTACTTTAAACTTGATCTGCAATTTTATCTAAATGAACTCGCTACTCTATGTGAACAAATTTGGTTATGAAGTAACCAAATTTGAGGTTACCTGACACAGTTTGCCAGCAAAATTAGGAAATTACCATTGAAGCACATATGCCATTGTAATTAATTAATTTGAATTGAAAAAAAAACAATGTAGTATCTCAGGTTACAATGAAAATAATTGATCATGAACTACTTGTGACAAATATAAGATGGTACAATTAGTCAAGACACCAGGACACACTGCAAGAAAATTTTCAGTATGTAAGGAACCAGCACAATGAAGAGCAAATGGCAGCGGTTCTATAAAAATGAGGAACGAAATGTTTGCACCCAAACAAAAAATAAAAGGAAGCATACTACAATAGAGAATAAAAGTTTGGTGATGAGTGAGTGTAATGTAGTAAGGTTTTTGGGCCATGTTTTAACTAGGACTAAGTTTGTTTGTTGTCATGTTTTGTAATAGCATCAAGAAAGGCATGCCATTTATCAAAAATGATATCAGATATTACAGAGGAAAATACAAACATGTTGACACATCATTCATTAATGGGAAAAATCTAGAAGAAAAGTTATTTAAGAAAGTTTGTAAATAATAGCCGGTTCAGTGTAGTCACACACAATAAAAATGTAATAAGAAAGAAACTATAATTTTCTTTTTGGATATACAGGAAATAGTTATCACATACTCTTCAAAACCTAAAATAATATTAAATGTGAAGGTTCAGGGAAAAACAACAGGAATAAATAAGTATTTTTAATCAATTTTTAAGAAATCATAAGCTGGGGATGAAACACTAAACTTGTGCATAATTAATAAATAAAGGTTTTTAATCAAAAAAACTACTGCATAACAATTGGAAAGATATGATAAACAATGATATGATAACAGTTTAAAGTATTTAAAAGGTGAAAAAATTTGTTTTCCAGATCAGACATCCTGTGCCTCCTTCCATTTAATCTCGCTAATCACAACAACATCTAACTTAAGGTGTTCCATCTCCCTTTTTAGATTTTCTAGCCTACCTGCCCTATTCAGACTTCTAACATTCCACGCTCTGACTGGTAGAATGTTTCTATCCATTCTGATGACTCCTCCCTGAGCAGTCCCCACCCAGAGATCCGATTGGGGGACTATTTTACCTCCAGAATATTTTACCCAGGAAGAAGCTATCATGATATATGTATTTTGAGAGGATACCTTTTGGGTCTTTAATGCAGTGGTTTGCCGTTGCCTTCTGCATCCCCATGCCATTGATCATTTCTGATTCATCCGCCTTTAGGGGCCGTTTCCAACCCCATGGGAAAGAGGGTGCCCTGGACCACTCCCTGCTCTTCCGCCCTCCTTTCAGAGGCCATTGTCAAGTAGTGGGTGACTTCTTATACCAGGTATCATTCAGTCGCCAGAGCCTCGTCCGTGCAAACAGGGTGCACCACGTGAAGGAGAGGTTGACATTTGGTTGGAAAAGGCTATTGTAGTCTCTCCCAAACTCTTCGACCCCTATTATAGATACCTATCATTAATAATAATAATTACCTTAAACTTAACTTAGTCCACAACCCGAAGGTTGGTTGGATCCTCCCGAAGGAGGCATACTAAGCATTTTGTCAGAGGTAGGACAGCCAGTTCCTTTCCTCTGGGACCTACAGTTAAACATGGAATCCAAACCACGGAGTGTCCTGGCATAGCTCATATGACCAAACACAACTCTCAAAATTCCTGCGCCTGCCTGGATTCGAACCCGGGACCAGAGCAGCGAAAGTTTTGAAAGCAAGCGCCTTAGCCACTGAGCTACCAGACCGCTCATAATAATTACCTATCATTAATAATAATAAAAACTTGCATGTTACTGAGGACAACCTAATCAGTTTCTGCTCCCAACCCTGTTTGTCTCTCCTCCATTATGGACCAGCACTACTACGGCAAAATTTTTTGCCCTATATTGTAATACTCATATTGACAGAACTTACTTAATCAAATACCTATTCAGGTTTTATTTTTTTCATCTGATCAACTGAAAGACAAATTTTGAAAAGTAATAATGATATAATCTGAACCATATATGCAGGTATACAGGACTGTCAGAAATAATAGAGAATAGTTAGTGGTTTGGTACTTGCAGTTTTTATACCCTTATGGTAAGCATTTCACAACCATAACATATTTTAGTTAAAAAGATCACTGAAAATACTCAGTGAACAGGTGATTGGTCAAAACTAATTCATATCAGTAAGTTTGGGTGTTGAAATGAATTCTTAAGCAGAAACTATTTCAATTTATACGAAATTCTTTTTGGTAACTAGCCGAGTTATAACACTTCCTTAACTCTGCTAGTTAACAGAGAGAATTTCATATATTCTCAATGCTGAGAGAAACTTCATTCTTATGTATTTTAGTTTAGATTTGATACTATTGTTATCTATAATTATTTTTATTTCTTCTGACAGTGCACTGAATAAAGAAGATGCTGAAAATTCTATCCTACTTTGTATGACTGACAAGAAATTATTTTATTAAATATTATATATTTGTTCCTAATACAATTACTATGTACTGTAGCAGGGTAGAGTCCCACTTGGGGATCTGCAAAGATCACTTCTCCCACCATAAATGGCCAGGGTGGCTGTTGAAAGATTAGTTCAATCACTCATGAAGTTGAGTAATTGAGTGTTCAGCCACCACTCAAAGATTTAGAACTGAGTAAAATAAACTGACACTAGGAATGTTAATTAATTGACTCTTCCTCACTAATCCTCAGGTTGCAAGTTCTAGCTAGAAGCTCTAACAACGGTATAAACTCAAAAAATACCAGCCTCTCACTGGTCTCTCAAAGGTATCTAAGCTCACATCAGTGAAGCTTAGAGTTGTTCTTCACTTTAAAATGGTGTACACTAATGAAACGATTATTTAGCGACTGTGGGCCAAGGACAGATGCACAGTCTGTAACAGAAAATTTCCATCCTAAGTATCCAGAGCCATGTGAGTTACTGGTCCCAGAAGTCGGTTTTAAACAGAATCACAATCCCATCTCTTGGTGCTGTAAGACATTAATTGGCCAAATACTGACTGGCTTCTCCAAAAGTACATTCTTCTAATTCCCGTCATGATTCAAAGAAGCCATTTTCAGATTAATTTTTGCTTATTTGTCCTAATGATGCTTATTATTTACACAAATTCACACAAAATGGTCCTCTCATTTATTGTAACAGTTTTTCTTGTTACTTCCTCTTTCCCCCCTCCCTCAATTAATCCTGCTTTCCCTCAAAAATCTCTTATTTATTTCACTTACTTAAATAATCATTAAATACCTCTTTATCTATCTCATTTATTCATTTATATATCTCTCAGAAATTATTTCACATTTCCACCTTTACTCTTCCTTTAATATAATAATTTTCTCAAAATTGATCACTTTACATTGTTGGCCTATGTCCTTATTTAATATAGTCAGAACCTTATCTGAGCTCCTACAAAGTATCTAAAAACTCTTTAGGGACAGCTTCTCTTCTTCAAGTCTACAATGTCCTTTAATATGACCATCTAAAATAAACCCTGACCTGTTACAGTATATCAGCGACTGAGACTGGAGCACTCGGTATTTTCTACTACAAAAGACAACAATGAACAAATGTAGTTCCCTGATCATAAGAATACACGATGTCTGTGGTATTATTTTGTAAACAATGTTAATATTAAAATGAACATGAATATAATGCTTACTTGACATAGTTTAAAACAAGCAATATAAAGGATAGTGAAGATATTATCATTTTTCTTTGATTTTTGAGAATGGAATGAAGTGTGCTCAAAATTAGGGAAGCAGGGGAATTTGGCAATAATTTCATTCTTTGTTCACAATCTTAATCATTAATTTTGTTGTAGTCTTCTTTCTTTAAAATTAAAGTATCTCAAAAAATATTTTACCTTTATGTTATAATGAAAAAGATTATTATTTCCTCTTTCCTTTTCAATGCTGTGGTGCCTATGATTTCCTTTGCAGTTACAATGTCGACAACAAGATTTGCATCCTTTTTTTGTCCTGTAATAGGGTATGAAATTAGTACTTAATTACAGTTGATATACACATTTTATCAAAAGATTATTAAGATACTATACTTTTGTTTTTTAGATGAAGCTTTCTGGTGAAAATTTCTCATATGTTTGTTGTAATCATTTTTGTCAATGTAAATGCAAGAGCACGCATCACATCGCAGGCAATCTTCAAGTCTTATTTTGGTCAACCCAGTTGATCGTTTTGCTGAAACTGGTGGAGAGGAATAAATTCAAAATTTAATTTGATTCCAGAGATACTACTTAGCAATAAATATATTATTAATTTTTCTACATGTTATCAAAGACACTTGATAGTAAAATGAACCACCACTTACTTTAGATGATGGTATCATGGGGTGAACACATAAATAAGCACAAAACACAGGAAAAACAATGAAGATTTCGGGACTTGGCCCTTCGTCAATAGGAGAATATCAAGGAGGGAGGATGGTGTAGGAGACAGTTTCACAGAATGACCGTTAGTCAGGAACATGGTGGAGTGAGAGGTGGACAGTGAATTGGAGCTAGTACATGTTTCAAAAAGTGCAGAAAAATACATTAAAATGTTCATAACATAAATATATTTATAAACACTTGGATAGGAGAATAATCACCATTTACCAAAGCTGAAGATTGCTGTGGTGTCAAAACATGGAAAAACATGTACTTTTACAGATCATTCAATTTTTCAGGCACATATCCTTCTTCAACAATAGAAAGCTGCAGCAATATTCAGATTTGGTAAGCGGTGGTTATTCTCCTATTTAAATGTTTAATATATCCACTTTATAGCACCTTTGTTTCCTAACAATATATATATAGGGAAATGCACCACCACTTACTTTAGGTGATGACTGGGTGACATGAACACACATATGAGGTGGTACCCAAAAATAACTGGAATAGCAGTAGTGTGGGCGGAGCTTGTGTAGTACGCGTTTCTGCTGCTAGGCATTTATAGTGCAACTCATTTTCATTTCATTGCCACCTGTGTTGTTGACCTGGCTTGTTCTGTTAATCTGCAGTGATTGTTTTTGCTAGTCCTGTTTTGTTTTTATGATGGCAAGTTTAAGTGAACAACATACAGCTGTGAAATTTTGTTCACTACTCAGTAAAATTGCTGCTGAAATGGTTTTAATGTTGAAAACTGCTTACGAAGATGATGCTAAAAAACTCAAGTGTATCATTGGTTTACTCAGTTTAAAAATGGTGACATGTTGATTGATGACAAACCTTGTTCTGAACGCCCATCAACTGCCCGAATTGATGAAAATGTTGAAAAAATTCAAGAGCTTGTGCTCTCAGACTGTCAACAAACAATTGATCAACAGAGATTAGTGGGTTATCTTGGAGCTTGGTTCAGCGAATTTTAACTGAAGATTTCAAAATGAAAAGGGTTGCTGCCAAGTTTGTTCCTCGGGCTCTGACTGACAATCAAAAGGAACATTGAGTTGAAACAGGTCGTGCTTTGAAACAATACCTTGAAATTGACCCAGTTTTTCTCTCAAAGATCATTATTGGTAACAAGTCATGGTGTTATGGTTACAATCCAAAAACAAAGCAACAGTCAAACTAATGGAAGACGTCATTGTCACCCCATCCAAAAAAATGTCGTCAAGTCAAGTCAAACATCAAAACAATGCTCACTTGCTTTTTTTTATTCCAGGGGTGTAGTTCATTCAGAGTTTTTTCCCCACATCAAGCCATCAATCAAACCTTTTATTTGGAAGTTTTAAGAAGATTACGAAACAGTGTTCATCAAAAAAAACTCATTTTGTGGCAGACAGGAGACTGGTTCTTCCACCACAACAATGCACCTGCACACACAGCTGTCTCTGTTAGGCAGTTTTTGGCTAAAAATGGCATGGTTTCACCGCCCCAAGCACCTTAATTGCTTGACCTGGCTCCATGTGACGTCTTCTTATTTCCATGCATGAAAAGGGGCATGAAAGGACACTCATTTGACAGCACTGAAGAGGTCAAGAAAAAAATAAGGGAAGAGCTATCAGCCATTTCTAAAGATGAATACAGAAAATGTTTCAAACAGTGGACTCACCAGTGGGACAAATGTATTAGTTGTAATGGAGAGTATTTTGAAGAGGATAAGGTTGTTTTGTAAAATTTGAAAATATATAGGTTTTAAAAAATAATTCCAGTTTTTGGGGTACCCCCTCATAACAGACATGAACATGAAGGAAATTGCAATTTTCAGGCCTTAGCCCTTCATCACCAAGTAGAACATTGCAGAAGGAGGGTGCTGTGGGAGGCAGCACCAAATAGCACTATTTGCAATGAGTTTTGTGTTAATGTTCGTTACGTGTGTCCATGCCATACAGCCATCATCTAACGTAAGTGGTGGCTTATTTCCACATCTTAATTTATAAGTCCGTTTCACTTCTTTACATTCATTGTTTTAGCTTAGCTATATATGTAGGAATGTATGTTTGTTTGTACCATCTAGGACTACATTAAGCCTTTGTTTGGCTTGAATTTTGCTGTGGTTGTGTTCACATCAGTGTTACAACTAGGGTTACTAGCCATTAAGGGTACCTATAGTTTATCTTGGAATCTGAATGACAGATGCATTCTGGCATGCTTTACATTACAAAGTAAGCTGTGCCAATGATGAAAATCAGGTTTAAGGCTTATGAAAATCCCCACTGAGATAGGTATCAAACCAGGGACCTGTCGATCTCCAGTCAGATCTTTAACCACTGCTAGTGTAACTATATAATTATATGTGTACAAAAGCAAGGAAGGATTGAAAAATAAACCATCATTTACCACAGATGAAGGCACAAGGGCCAAGGTTAACACAAGAACATGACTCTCTACAATATTTAAGTAAAAACATTAATCTTGTAAGAAGTGGGAAATGTGGCTACAGAAAATATTACTAGCCAAAGATGAACAAAGTGGAAGGAAAGATTGCAACTGTGGGGGTGGGGTTTCAACAAATGATAATTGTGGTAATAAATTTATTAAAAATATATATTGAAACTGTTTAGAAATAGAAATAAATAAAAACAATAAATATATAAATAGTTCTTTGTTAATTAATTGTATACTTATTATACAAGTGGCAAGTTTATGAGTGGCATCTTAATGGAGGTTAAGACCATATGGATGCCTGGTGAGCAAGATTTGTTGGTAGGCCAGGTCTCTGCTGTCAAGTTCCAAAGGGGTAGCAGTGTAAAGAAAAACTCTGACAGCTGTTACTGTAAAACAGGTTTTAAAATTGTTAGAATTTTGAAAGCTGTCATGGGCTGCCTCTGGATAGGTTGGAAGTATAAACTATTTGCCTGTGGAAAATTGTTTAATGGCGAGACTGGTGAAAGAAGCTGAGGTGAGTAGTAGTGTCATTTTCAATGATAGGATTTGAGTAAGTAGTTGTGGCTGAATAAGTAGTTGTTGCAATTTTTGCGTTGAATTCTATAGTGTGAGAAGGATCCCTGTTGTAGTCCAGGAGGTCAGAAGATGAAAACTTATTAACCAAGTCATTTATCAGATTGGTCATTCTGCTGAAGCACATGTGGGGGGCACTGCATAGTATTTTAGGAAGGAGAATGCACATTTAGGTCATGCCTACATTTGTCAGCTCTGGAGATGAAAAATGGAAGATTTGGTTAAAAAATGGGACAGCACAGTGTATTTTTGCTTTTGCACAAAATTAGGGAGATATTAGTGGGAAATGAGGGATTGAGATAGTTTCTGGGAATACCTGGAAAGAGATGCATCCACCATGGATTGCAAAGCTGTACAGAAGGAATTTTTGATGTTGAATAGATGGCAACTGTTGAAATATAAGTACTGTTGTAAATTTATTGGTTTGATGTGCACAGAAGTTGGAGATCACTTTGTTGTTAAGCATACTGCTGACTTCAACCTCTGTTAAGACCCTTACTGTAAGGCCCTTCTCACATGACACTACTCAAATGATACAGAACTGGTCACAGACTGAAACTAACTCTTTCGCACACGACGCTACTCAAATCTCTGGAAGTTCAGTCACTAATGTGATTTGAGCAAGGAGGCAATTTCTTCCTATTCGGATGAGGATATTACCTAATATTATAATAGTTAAAAAATGAAAAGGAGATTAAAGCCCTAGCCTGCAAGGCTACCAAGTGATAAAAATATCAACAATTACCTGTTGTATTTCATAGGTGATGAAGCATTCCCTTTTACATGATATTTAATTAGATGATATCCACAAAGAACTCTTGATAACACAAAAAGGGTATTTAATTATAGGCTTAATAGAGAAAGAAAAACTATAGAATGTTGATTTGGCATGATAGTGGAAAATTTTCAAGTGCTTAATAGTCCCATATGATATCATGGTCCACAAAAAGTAATTAATGTAGTAAAATCAGTTTGCATACTGCATAATTATTTCAGGAGTGGAAAAGGAGTCCATATAGTTTGAGAATATTTAAAAATAATATAACTTCAACACCACACATAATACCTCTATCATAACAACTTAAAATAAGTTCTCACTCATCAGCATATGACTCCAGAAATTATTTAGCCAGTTACTTTTTTACTCCTTCCTTGGAAATGGAATTATATTGTATAATTTAATTTAAGAAAAATAAACTTGAAGTGTTGACATAAAATATTGTTCATTTTTATTTATTAAAAATACATTTACCTAACAGAAAAATTAACTTTTTGTCCTATGAAATTGATGCTTTTCTGTGGCATCTTTCAATGAATATTTACTCAACTTTTCGCTATATAAATATGGATGCTTCTCAATTTCAGTCTTTAAATTCATTGTCTCATCCACAATTTTTGTTGAAAAACTAGTTGGTAACTAGTAGCATGGCAACCAGCACACAGTATCACTTGAAACTAATCACGAATGTATTACCGACTGGCTAGTAACCAATCATCCCGTGTGCGAGTCTCCATACAAATACAAGTGCAGTGACTGAACAGAAACTGATTGATTATCTGAGATAGTAACTGGTTTATTTTCAATAGTGCTGTGTGAGAAGGGCCTAAACCTGTCACTTACATCAGTGTGGTCCAAAACACAGCATGCTGGCAGCATGTGGCCCACCTATTCAATTTTGTTGGCCCTTGCCCTTCTCAATGGAAAAAATGTTTTAATTTAACATTTGGAAATGCTTTGCCCTTGTTACTGCATTAAGTTTTTAAGTACTACTACTTTAGATTATTTAAATTTTACATCAGCAGCACCTTACAATCTTCATCTCCCCTACAACGGCCGTATTGAAGCTTCAGTCTTTAACTGTTATGATCTGTGATGTGCCTGCTTCAATTTTCACTTTCAATCAGTACTGTTATGAAGGAGAAAAGTGGAAAAGGTGGGAAGCAGTCCCACCTCCAGGCAATGTGCGGTCGCCAGTGATTGGCTGCTGATAGATTCACGATCATTCGTGTGCTGAGGAGGATTTTCTGGAAGATTTCGGTTCCCTATAAAATGGAGCACAGGGCAGTTTGAAGTGGTTCTTTTTGACAAGAAAGGTTGTTCAACAAATATAGTATCACGAGAGAGTGTTGTAGTCATTGTTGTGAGAGTGGTACCTAAAATAGTGGAACTTAAGAAATGACAATTGCAGTCAAAGGGCAGGAAAGTTACTTTTTTGCTGAACATGATGGAAAAACACAATGTGTTATCCGTTCTGAAGTCTTAGGTGATTTGAAGGAGTATAATATGAGTAGATGCTACAATAGCTTGCAAAAATCAAAATACAATCAACACCAGGGAAGTGTCAGAAGTTGTGTATTCAATGATTTGAACCAGAAACTAACTAGACAGAAAAATATCTTGCAACCATCAAAGGCATCTTATGAGGTATGTTTTAGAGCTAGCTAAAAGTAAAAAGTCTTTTAGGGATGGTGATCTCATTAAGAGATTTGATGCAAAAATGGTATCTTCATTTAGAGATTATAAGATAGCTAAAAATTTCCTTGTCTCATCAGACAGTAAGTAGAAGAATTAATCATATGGCTGCTTAAGTTTCAGGTTCTCTCAAGGGCATTTTGGAAAAATGTGAATTTTACTCTCTAGTTTTACGAGGTGCGGCTAGAAAAAAACGGGATTTTTAGTGTAACTCTTTTTATTTTGTTTCCTTTACAACTTTTACCTTATCACCTTCAATATACTCCCCTCCACTATCCCTACACTTTTCCATTCGAATTTTCCACTGTTTAAAACAGTGTTTGAAGTCATTTTCTGTTAACATGTTCATAGTCTCCGTCGCTTTTTGCTTCACAGCTTCCACAGTCTCGAATCTGGTCCCCTTCAACACTTCCTTCACTTTTGGGAACATAAAAAAATCACATGGAGCTAGGTCTGGTGAGTAGGGTGGATGATCCAACACAGGGATCCCATGCTTGGCCAAAAATGTCTTAACCACCAGTGCAGTGTGGGCTGGGGTGTTGTCCTGATGAAGAATCCACGACTTGTTCTTCCACAACTCTGGTCGCTTTCTTCGCACTCGCTCACGGAGGGTGGCCAAAACCCCAAGGTAGTATTCTTTATTCATGGTTTGACCTTCAGGAACCCAATTTACATACAGAATTCCATGGATGTCAACAACAAAAAAAACTATCATCATGGCCTTGAATTTTTATTTGGACATTCGAGCTTTCTTCTTTCATGGTGAATTCGGACTCTTCAAGTGCATTGATTGTCGCTTAGTTTCTGGGTCATAGGTAAAAAACCATGATTCGTCACATGTAATAACTCTTTCCAACAGTTCAGGATCTTTCCTAATGTTTTTTAACATGTCAGAACAGATTCCCATCCGTAACTCCTTTTGTTCCGGCGTGAGGATTCTTGGCACCATTTTGGAACACACTTTTCTCATATTAAAATTTTCATGTAATATTTGCGGAACCGATTCTTTGTCAATTCCCACAATCTCGGCAACTGCACGGATACTCAATCGGCGATCTTGACGGATTACTTTGCCTATTTTCTCGATGTTTTCATCCGTCTTCGAGGTTGAAGGACGTCCTGGGCACGGATCATCTTCAATCTCTTCTCTCCCTTCTTTGAAACGCTTACACCATTCAAAGACGCATGTACGTGACATACATTCTTCCCTATACACTTGTTGTAAGAGAGAATAAATCTCTGTTGCGGATTTTCCCAGCTTCACTAAAAATTTCACGTTGACACGTTGCTCAATTAAGACGCCTACCATTTTTCCGACGAGCGGCATACACACAGTCCAACATGAACGAAGGCTGAGACTTGACTGAGCAAGCTAAGCTAGTCCAACTGGCAGGAATGTGGAGGGGGGATGTCAGGCGACTCGGCAATATGGCGTTTGACCTTGAGGCTCACACGGTTTATCTCACAGAAAACCAGTCCCGTTTTTTTCTAGCCGCACCTCGTAGATGAGAACACAGATACTGCTGACATCAGCCAGCTCCCTATTTCTAAGATTGCAATCTTTCCAACTGACAAGGTTATCATATTGCCCTTCCATTTTTTTTATACAACATTAAAATATTTGTACTTTGTGTTTATAATGTACAAAAAATTATTTCACACCTTATGACAATATGGTAATACGAACAAAATGCTTGTATTACTGATACTATGCTAGTGAAGTCACTTAGGAGTCTTAGTGTATCCACAAAATACTAAAAAGAGCTTTTTGACCATTCATATGTTGTTGTGTCTACAACGTAATCAGTGAATTTTATCTGGTAAGTGGATCTTTGAATTATTAATCTTTAGATCTAGATTTTCTGGTTATGTATAACCAATTTTACAGTTCATTTCTTGGAGTTTTATGGAACGCCAACATTCACCAAGTGGTTTAAAAAATTGTTTCTCTTTATATAGTGCTATACCACATAAGGTTACAAAACACTTTCACCTAAGGGATAGGGGGAGGTATAGGTAATAATATTGATAGAAAAATGAATTACAGTTAAAGAGTGACACGAAGGTAGGTGATAATGGAGGCACAGAATACAAAGGTAGAACTCATTCATGTTTTGAGTCACCATTATAAGCCACAGCTGAACCATGCTGTATAGCCGGTAACCGTGGAGACTGAGATGTTGCTTGGGAAAGGCATTGGTTCCAGCTTAAGAATTATGTTTCTGGACACCATTGATAGATCTGGTTTCAATAGGCATGAGCTACTTCTAAATAGAAAGGGGAGGATGGTACTTTATGAGTTGTTAACCAAAGTTGTAAGGGAGTCCATTTTGTTGAAAATATCACAAAGCCAGTTATAAGACTGTTACTAGTGAACTGTAGATGTGTAGTGACTAATGTAATACAGTTTGGTAACTTAAAAGAGATACACAAACCACAAGTGGTTGAAGGAGAAGAGTCTTAGTTAAGAGAAGGAGTGTTAGACAATGGGGTTTTCCCTGATGTATATCCAGTGTACCTCAGAGATAGAAGAGCAATTGGTGGAACTAGCAAAGACTTCTACAGTTCATTGGCATTCACAAGATCATAGCCATGAGTTACTTGGGATAGATTTCTGGGTGATAAAAAAAGTCAGCATGTTGGTTGTTTCTCATAACAACAGTGGAAGAATGAATGATGAAGATCAGATTCTTGGGGAGAAACTTAATTCATATTGACAGTTCAGAGGTGAGCAGACAATGGTTATTTTGGTGAGGATTTAAATTTACTAGGTGTCAATTGGGATGGAAATAAGATTAATAATACACAGGAACAGTGAGTGGCAAACACTTTAGTGGGGGAAAGAGGTTTTGCACAGTAGGTAGAACTGAGCACAAGGGGACAGTGGTGGATTCAGGATCTTGGTTTGGGAGAGGAGGGCTAGGATTTGGTTGGGGGGGGGGGGGAGGCTTGACTCGGGTGAGGAGTGGGTCATGATAAAAATCTCATTATTCCAGATTGCCGCCCTAATGAGAACAGTAAAGAAAAAAAAGAAAAGAAAGAAAGGTCATCAAGGTTGACCTCAGTACTGTTTGGGGGGGGGGGGGCTTCAGCCCCCTGGATCCGCCATTGCAAGGGGGCTAAATATGTTGGATGTATTCCTAATGAAACCTGATGATAACCTTGTGCAGACTCAAATAACTGAAGGAATAAGTGATCATGAACCAGTTGTAATGAATATTATAAGTTTCAGTAAACCAGTGGCCAAAATTGAAGGTTATAAAAAGGCACAATTTTCAGATCTTAAGAAATTGGCAGGTTCAGTGCAGTTGAGTTGAGGTGGGAAGAATTCAAGGAGGTTAAAGAGGTTGACAGCAGAGTTAACAGATAGCACACTTTAAACACAGCACTAATAGCAGCAAAGAGGAAAGTTAAAGATGGGTTTATTATTGGTGCAAGGAGGCCACTCAATAATGCAACAAGAATCTTCTATGGCAATATTAGAAAACCGATGGGAAGGGGAAGTATTCAGACAAATTTAGAAGGGATAGAAAAGAATATACTGAAGCTTTGAAAATGGCAGATATATTAGTTAACTGATTTTATGAGACCGTGTGGGGGAGGGAGTAAAGTGGAGAAGGAGCTACTCCATATAAGTAGAAATGAGCACACAGCAAACTTTGTAACAGTTCCTAAGGAAATCATGAAGGAACTAACAAAGATAAAAAAAAAAGTGTAAAATGGCCATTGTAGTTTGCAGATGTATTAAAGATTGTGTGACTCGATATCTTGAAATGCTATTTAGACTGACTCTGGAGACTTGATGCTTACAAGAAGACTGAAAAAATACAACAATAGTACCAGTTCATAAAGGAGAAGTGACAAATAATGTTGAAAATTACAGGCTGATTTATTTGACATCACTGGCATGTAAATTGATGGAGGGAATGATAAGAAACCACATCAAGGAGGAAAAACTGATTTTCAAATAAAAAAATAGCCTTAGGTAAGGATGTTCATGTGAATCTCAGTTAGTGGGTAGCATGTTAAAATCATTGGAGTAGGTGAAAAAGTACTTGGTTAGTGGGAATCTTAAAGGTAGAAGGTATGGTAGCTAGTTTTGCTCAGTATGTGCAGGATGAAAAGATCAAAGATCTAAAGCACTTTAGGCTCAACTAGTTGAAGTAGATAGGAAACAAATGGGATAGATAGAGGAAAGAATGGATGTGTTAAGGCAACAGGTTTCTGGACAGAGAGAGTAAATAGAAGGAAATCAGACACCTCAAGAATTTTATGGAGAAATGGGTACAATATACAAGTATTACCAGAATTATTGGAGGATGTATCTTAAGTAGATGTGAGAGTAATTTAATTTAATTATGATGGATTGCATGCACCAGTGAAAATTTCCCTACACATCTATTTTTCCCTTTTCCTGTACCTGTCTACATTTGCCCATTGAAAATTTCATCTTTAAATTCTTTCGTTGTTTTTGTTAAATTATTCATAATTTCTCTTGGCAACTATGTATTCCAATCCCTGACCCCCTTACCTACAAAATAAAATATTCCCACACAATTGCCCTCACATTCCCATGCAGTCTGACATCACATCAGGCCACCATCACTTCGGAATGCCCTACAAATCTGGATATTTCACAATTCGATCAGCCAGCCAAAGGGCTCCACAGCTGCTTTCAAACTCCATAATCTGCTGATAACACTGTCTCTGCATTCACAGTGATCACTCAATACTTGATGCTGTTCACCCCCTTATATACCCTACCACAGGGGCGGATCCAGGGGGGGTTAGGGGGCTCAAGCCCCCCCCAAACGTATCTAGGTTGTTTTTTTTTAGCTCTACGGATTTGAGGCCCGAGGAGGCTATAAATACTACCTTTTTTATGACTCAAGCCCCCGCCAAAACAAAAATCCACTGAACGCAAGCCCTCTGAATCAAAATTTACTCAAGCCAAGCCCCCCCCAAACCAAAGTCCGCTCAAGCCCCCCCCCCAAAACAAAATCGTGGATCCGCCCCTGCCCTACCAGGCCTGGCAACAACACTAAACATGAACGACACTAATTCATTCTGGTGGCCGTTCTACCTGTCACAGAGAATTATTTTCTTATTGATTGTGTGTATGTGTACAAACTAAGATTGATGTCTGACAATGTCTCCTGTGTGCTTCAATTTTGTTTTTGTTGGCAATTGTCTATACAGATTGTATTCAAATTTAATTTTACTGAACTGTTTTATAGAGCATTAAATTTAAAATACTAATTGTCATTTATTTTTAAAATTGATGAATTTAAAATGTTAATAAATATTCAATAGATTAATGAAGAAGTTCATTAACTTACAAGATATGCCTGATTGCTGAGTAGTAATTCTTGGAGAGCTAGGGTTCACGCTTGGTTCTTGGACTGTTCTGCCAAGTGGTGCAGTATTTGATTCCTGTAGGGCACAAGCGTCTGGTTCTTGCTTCAGCTGAGTAGCTGAGTTTTGCTCACCATAGTAATGGACTTGTAGATGTAACTGCAGGAGGTGTCTGTGCCCAAACACCTTCTCGCATTTTGTGCATTGATAGCATTCTGAAAATTAAAGAAATAATGATCTCCAATACGTATACAAATTTAATGAATTGTAATCAACATTTTTTTATGCTGTTTATTGATAAAGAGCTATTTTAAAATAGTATATTATTGTTTAATTCTAATTTAATTGCCATGGAGCATACAAAATTATGTCAATTTCTCAATTCATTTACTTTTGCAATAAATTAATTTTATTTCTTTCAGTGCAATTTACCTACTCACCTAATTTTGACATTTACAAATATTATTTTTCAATTTTTCGATATTTCTGGTATATTATTTACCATTTTCTACAATTAATACAGTCTCTGTTTCTCATAATTATGATGCCTAAAAACAAGCGATAGTTTGTAGTCACAATCATCTCCTCCTTCAAACTCTACCATATTCACTTCCACCTATTTGATGGTGCACTTCATACTCTATCACTTTGCTTTCTGCCTTTGGCAGATTGTAGGAAGAGGTTTAAAAGCTTCATATTTACTGGTTCTCACCAAGACTTCATTGTCAATATATGACACTTCAACTGCTTATTACCTTCAAATGACTGCCAGCATCTCAGTGATTGTGTTCTGCAGTAATTTCTGCAAAGATTCTAGCAGCCCTCCATTTTACCTACTCCAATTCTTGTACTTGATACTCACGAAGTGGGTCCCATTCAACCTCAACACAGTCCAACAGTAGTTTAATGAATCTTTGTATCCCATATTCTTCACTTCACTTGGTTATCCCAACATCATCCACTCCTGTAAACATGTAACTTTGAAACATGTCCCTACTATGTGTCAAAGGCAGAAAGCAAAGCGTTAGATTACAAAATGCATCATTGAAAGAGGTGGAAGTGAATATGGGAGTGCCACAGTCTAGTGCATTGGGATATTGCTATTCATCATTCTAATGAATGATAGTGTCTGTATTTAGGTTCTTTGCAGATGACATACTGGTATATAATATGATCAAAACATGAGAATACCGTACTCTGTACAGTTGCAAGGCGACCAGGATAGAATATCTAAATGGGTAGGTGAACATGGAATGAAGATAAGTGCCAAGGAGAGTCATCTTATACAGATAAAAACTAAAGGCTGTTTATGATTATAGGGTGGAGTCAGAAAAGGCTTATGTTGGGATGGGCCTTGGATGGATAGTGATCGAAGAATTAGGAAAGGTGCATGGAAGGGAAAAAATAACCATGACCATAAGCTGGCACTCAATTTCACCCATAAGGGAGTGGGAAAATTTTATTTTGTGGGTAAAGGTGTCAGGGATTGGAATGATTCACCAAGTGAAGTGATGAATAATTATCAAAAACGGTGAAGGAATTTTATTACAATTGACCATTTTTAACTAAATAACTTATTAAATATACAGTGTATAAGACAGTTTTGGAATGGAATAAAGTACCAACGAAAATACTGAGCAACTTACCTAAACCACTGAGAGAATTTAAAATTGGGGGGGGGGGGGGGGCAAAGTACAAAGGATTTAATTTAAATAAATAAATAAAGGAAGAGAGAGAATTGCGAAATGAGTAAGCAGGATGTAGGGGTATGGCACAGGAGCATTTGTTCCATCCCATTTAAAATTCTTAATGGCTGCTTAAGGCACAAAACTGAAATTACTAAAAATACAGTTAATTTTTCCGTTGTTACATTTGTATATCAGTTTCATAGAGCTAATTAAATAAAATTAAACCTATGAATTAAAACTACTGTCGTACCGCGAACTTTGTAATTCAAGGAACACACATTTAAAAAGAAAGAATTTAAAACAAAAAAAACATATTTTTTAAATGTGCAAAAATTAAATTTTAATTGTCCTTATTTCCCCTAAATGTTTGGAGGTGGACAAAGATATTTATGTGGAAACCCGACTCCCTGGAGAAATAGTTCTTTAGGATTACGAGCATGAATGACAGTCTGAGAATTCTATTATCAAATTTTCACGGAGGCATGAAGAATAATCAGGTGCACCAATTAACAGCTAACCACTACATCGATAGATGTTGCTGCCAACGAACAGCGTACACATTGGTAATTGTTTCGTGTGAAAATCTGTTAACTGAAAGGAAGTGAACTTATTTAGACATGCCGTGACATGCCGTCTCTGGACATACCTGATGCGTTAGTGCAGTTTCTCTGTGCAAAACATTTTGTACATTGCGTTTGAATAAAATATATTAAAACGAGTACGTATTAAAATGAATATTGAAAAGATAGTCTTCCATATATCGCGTGTTATTGTATAAATGAGGAAATTTATTTGGAATAATGCACATCTCTCGCGTTGTTACGTAACACTATAAAATTAAAATGCAATAATTGTATCCATCACTACCACATTTAGTTCAGGCATCTACAATTAACTTTTTTATGATTTAACAAACCATGGTATCTAAATGAAATGTTAGGAATAAATACATACAGTAACTGTTACTACCGTAGTGAAATAAGTTTGGTGATTGAAACTGAGAACTTACTTTCTTCCGTAACACTGACGTCTCGCTTTTGAACTTGGCCGTGGCAGTCGGCTGCACAATTATGAGCTGCCCCAGCACCTATTGCCATTGATCTCCACTCGGAAACGCTTTTCTGTCACAACCTTTAACAGTAATAGCAGATTCAGAGGTCTGTTTATTCAAGACGAAAATAGCACGGAACACTAAGCAAATTGTTCCTGTTTCCTGGCAGAGTAGAAAAAAGAAGAGAAAAAGGATTCGTAAATTGCACGCTGATTCTGAACTTGTAGCAGATACGTATCTCTAATCTACGAGGACAAAAGCGCGTTCCCAGGCAACACAGCACAGCAATAGAGGATCGATAAACGCGTCTCCCGCACTCACCCACGCAAACCCTCTCGACGGTAAAAATGTGCGTCTTTGTTCATATGTACAGGGCGAGGCAACATAACTCTTTAACCCCGTACAGTGCAGCGGACGCCTTCCCGAACAGCAAAGCGCGACTATTTTTAGCTACCCCAACTGGCGTATCAGGTGACGCGCTGCACCCAAATACGTCTTTTTACAGAGTCCCGTAGTTCACCTGGAGGCACACTCAAACGGAAACGTAAGAAAACGAAGTTTTGATACTCGCAACGGCGTGATCGTAGAGCGCTTTCCATGCGAGCTGTGGGCTGTGTTCACTATCGATCGGGCCACAAAAAGACCGCCGCTGTAAGCTGTGAGACACGTGCTGTGGCGATCAGCTGTCGCGCGTCGGGGGGGAACATCTGGCCCGGTGACTCGATCCCTCCTATTGTGCCGGCCGAATACTTCGTATGGTGGTGGCCTGCAGAATAGAACTCCATTCAGTTAGTTACCTATGTCACGTTCACGCAGAAAACAAGGAATTTTTACCCTCGTTTCGAAAAATCGGACGTAAATAGTACTTGACAACTACCAAATAAAATTTGAAATACAAGCAACGACGTATAAGAATGTTATTAAAGAAGCCTAACAGGAAACGTTTGGTTGAAGAAAACCCCAAATACATGTTTCCATATTTATTCAAAACGGAATTGAAATAAACCAAAACCTGCAGTTTCAAAAATACTTTGAAGCTATTTTTTGTACCCACCAGTGAGGATCAGTGTGATGAGACGCCGCACACTGGATCAGGGACTTACAACGGACCGGGCACGACCCCAGGACCCCGCGTACGGGCCGTCCTGACTGTAGCTCTTAGGAGCTTTTCTGGAGCGATCAAGGCGAATGTAGAGACGGTTCCCAATCTCCGCCTCACAAACAAAAACAATACACTTATCACACTCGAAACATAGTAACACATTTTGTAGACAGATGGCAACACTTCGCTTCCCCCTTTAGTACGCTATACGACCTAACAGTACGTATAAAATGCTTACTATCAGTAAGGTCATGGGGCCTTTAAATCAAAGGTTTCAGATTTGATCATGCTAACGATAAGTAAACCTCATTACAGTCAGCCAACCCCAAAATGGGAAAAGATTGTTAAAAAGGATTGAAGTTATCTTTGTGCATATATAAATACCTTTGTGTCTGTGTAATAAGGGAATTAATTCAATTGTAATACAGTATCTAAATCTCTTCGAAGTATAATGCATCAGCTAGGATGAAATAACAGTCTCCTTGTAGTCACGGCAAAGCTGCGCCACTTCTAATGATCATGTGTGAGGGTTCATTTGAAGGAAAACAAATAACGCACGGCTAGAAATATGCTCTATAAAAAGGACTGTACTATTTAACATTACAGCTAGTGTTGTACAACGTCATATGTTTCTTCACGAAAGCAATGTTCTTTCTCAAAATTAGAATAGCTTTTCGAAACGCCGCTCGTACGAAGTACGGTCACTTAAGTTATGAAGCCAGTCCAAAAAATTAAAGAATAAATATTATATTTAGAATTTTTCTGAAACAATATGACGTTATCATCTTTTACGACAAATCCCGAGCAAAATATGACACAAGAGAGAGAGAGTGGTCCTTATAAATAAGACATACATTTGGCATGCTGGATGAAAAAATAACAGCATATGTGATTGGATAAAAAAAAATGTTTTTAATACAATTTCAATTGGTTGTAAAGAAGGAATGAAGCGTTATAAAATTGTAAAATTCGTATCAAGGTCTTAAGACAACATTTTAAAAATATACAACAGGCACTTAAATATTTGAACGTCACATTGACCAAAATGGAATGAACATGGCACACTACATTTTACTGTAAGTGCTGTTGAAGGGATTAGAGTGATAGAGGCCCCGTTCTTGGAAAAATGTGAAGGGCGTCACATTAAAGTTGGACACTAAAGGAAGTGAACTGGTTAAAAGGATGCTAGCAACGGATTCCACAGTGCACACATCATTAGAACAGTTTGAAAGTAGGCGAAAGAAAAATGAACTACGTTTCTGTATGTTAAAATGAGAGCAATAAAAAGTTGCAATTTCCCTACGTACCCATTTTCCCCTCTTTCCTATACTCACCAACTTTTTCCCTCTACAAATTTCAACTTTAATTTGTTTCAACGTTTTTGGTCAATTATTCACCAATTCTCTTGTTAGCTTATTCCAATCCCTAATCTCTTACCTACGAAAGACAATGTTTATACACCCTTGTTCCCGAAATCGAGTGCCAGGTTGTGGTCATGGTCATCTTTTCCCTTCCACGAATTACTTTTAATTCTTACATCAATATCTCTCCACGCCTCATCACCAATATACACCTTGTACACTCAATGTCTCTCTTCACCATCCACCTGTCTTCCAATGAATCCCATTCCTGCTCTTTTATCATTTCGGTAAACTGGTTGTGTTCTGCGGTAATTTCCAGAGACAAATCTAGTAACCCTTGTATGTTATATCTCTATTTTATCTATTTATTATTCTTTTTTACATGAAACAATTAATTACGTGGAAGTCCATAATACCATCTAAATGTTTCTATGAAGCACCCATGCCTAGAATAAACGAACCGCTTTTTTAAAATAATTGGTTGAGAATTTTAAGAGGTACCTACAATCAAAAAAAAAAAAAAAATGTATACTTTCATAGAGTACAATACTAACAGTTCATGCAAGTAATGACTTAAGTCCATGTTTGGCAGATTTTGAATTTATAGTAGATTTTATGTTTATGAAGGTTTTTGCATTGATTGGTACAGTCAACCCCTGAGCCTCCAGAAGATATTACTTTCTGAAGGTGCTTACATCGCGTTGTGCAATAAAGAACCTAAAATAAGTAACACCCGAGCCTCTAGGAGGTATTACAATCCGTCACAGTGTGCAAGAAGGGTTTTTTCTTAAAATGCATCCAGATGGACTTAAGTTCCTTCTTTCATGTACCAATACTGTTCTTGTACTGTTCTGAACCTGACAATTCTTTTATAACGACTACTATCGCCATACTACTGGACATTTCCTTGCTCAATTAAAATTTTTCGTGATCTATGTTGGGGCAGTAGAAAACAGGTCTCTCTCCACATCTTCTACAATCTTAAAAACACAGTTTTAAATCTTACGACGCTAGGAAGAATAGGATGCAATATTTTGTTCTCGCTAGCTATAAAAATTGAGCGTGATAACAAGAAGATACGAACTTGTGTTCTTGATAGTTGCTTCTAATATTCACATTAGACACATTTGTTTCTTTGCTATCCTTCATTTTAATTTAATTTAATTGCAGGCTCCTGTGGCAATTTCCAAACACCCCCATCTTCCCCTATCCTGCACCCACCTACATTTGCCCTCTACAAATATTATCTTTAAATTATTTCAAAGTTTTCAGTGAATTATTCATCATTTATCTTGGTAACTCATTCCAATCCCTGACACCCTTACCTAAAAAAGAGAATCATCCCACACCGTTGTGCCTGAAATCGAGTGGCAGCTTGTGGTCATGGTCATCTTTTCCCTTCCATGCACTACTTTTCATACCTATTGCAATATCTTTCCATGCCTCATCGCCAGTGTACGCCCTGTACACTACTATGACCCTCCTCCTCCTGTCTTGCAATGAATCCCATTCCAGCTCCTTTATCATATCCGTCACTGATTGCATTCTGCGATAATTTCCAGAAACAAATCTAGCGGCTCTTTTTTTTCACCCTCTCCAACTCCTGTATTTGATATGCAAAATGAGGACTTATATAGGTTCACCATGTCACTCACATAGGAAAATGCTCCATTCCAGATTCCGCGAGCGGTGACGAAATAATTTAGAACATACAGCGTTCGTTGATGGCTTGTGAAGGTATAAAATTAGCGATTTCTTATAGCCTTAGAGTCCCAGTGAAGGCATGGATAGTGAAAAAAATTTTGCTTTAAGACTTTTATTCGCAGTGTTCTGCAAAAAGCATTGATTGCTTCAACAAATATACGAGAGAAATAACATGTCCTTAGTGCAGTTAATTGAGAAAACAGAGACTTTATAGAGTGTAATTTCATAAAAGTCATGCCGAGTAAACAGACAAATTTTGTTTTCTGAACACAATGTATCGACCGCATCCTCTTCTGTCAGCTATTGTGACAGCTCCTTTCTTTCTTTATTTTAATCTCTCACTCCTCCGGCTAAAAGACGGGAGGTGAACCGTCGGAGTGCGTGCTGACCCTTGTGTTTACCTCGTACCCCCATTGTATTCTTATTTTTAAAACTTATAAATATGATTAAAAATAAAATTTTATAAGATATAGTAGCTTTGTCTTCGTCGCTTGTAGATGTAGAATACATTATCGGTCGTTGCTTGGTAAGTAGAGAAGAACTGCCTTGTAATGATTCTAAATTGCTTCCAGAACAGCCTTCCTCATTTCTGTGGTGCAGCTCCATCCCCATTTTTGCATTGAATTTGATGCCGCTTTAATTCCATTCCAATCCGTCCAAATTAGTGGCTGTATCTCATTCTGCAGACCTTACACGATCAATGGTATTGATAATACTTCATGATATCGACAATAATATTGGCCGTGTAGGATGAAAGAATTGTATTGATGGTCGATATGAAGTATTTATTGAAATCCGGATTTTCTGTTATCTTCAATACTGGAAAGTGGAGGGGATATTGTCAATATCATTGACCGTGTAGGGGCGAGCGTCAATATTTCCATCAATTTTCAGTTCAATTCTTAGGTGAAGGGTAACAAGTGGCAACAACGTCTTCCTTTGTGAATGCGTCTCGTATTTTCATTCACAAATTATAATGTTCTGGGATTCATCACTATATGCATAAAGTACTATCAGAATTCAGAATACAACAATTAGAATAATGACAAACAGTGAAAATAGATAACTTTTAGATTTTTATTAAAATATATAAATACATATTCTCCCGTCACCGTGCATTGACAGGCTTTTTTTTAAAATAATTAATATTATGGATAATTAAAGAGCATCAAAAAGAAACATTTCACTTAGGGATAACGCTTCTACCACTGTAACCATTTTTCGATTTATATGTTTTTTCTTGTAGTTTCAAAAGGGTTTAAAACAAAACAAAAAAACTGGTTTCAGAGCTTGCAAACATTAAAATCAATGTCAAGTTTATTTTTAAAAATTTCGTAGTTTTGCGGGTAGGCTACTCTTGCTTTTTTGCTTTCTGACCCATTGTGTGAATTCCCCGCTATGCAATCCGTGTCTGTCTAAAAGAAACTTCAAGCAATTAGTATTAATGGCACCGTTAGTGTATTACAAGAAATTAAAAGTGTAGTATACAGTAAAAACATTTAAAAAGAAATCTTCTTTAACCAAGGTCTCTAGAATTTTATTTAATTGTTATAACATTAACAAAATTCGTCACGGACTGCGCTGGCTACTCTGGGACTTTTCTCATAAAGTATTCCGCAAGTCTATCAAATTTTCCACATCTCGATTATTTGAGCTAAGATGCAGTTGATTTTCCGTTGCCAGAAAATTATATAAACAGCAACACGAGCTTTTGACGTTGGTAGGTTCATAGATTTTTGGAACACGCAAACCGTGAATTCAATATCACCAAGCTCTTGACAACCCCTCATTGAATATTCGTTGGGTTTATTCGGTAATATTTGAGAGTAGGGTTTCAGTAAATTGTTGTGTAATGCAAAATCCTCGTCTGCAACAAATTCATTTTGGAAAAGGTTAGTTGTATTCGGCAAAGGTGTGAGTAAATTCAAGTTTTATTCCCGGAACAATTCTCCAAGTTTGGAGTAGAACATCCTAGTTTCGATCGTTCATTCGGATATCAACCATTACGAACTCCCACATAAACTAGTAGAGCCAAAAAAAGCACGATACTGAAAATCCCCCTGTAATCCGAATTATCTGGTTAGCTACATATTTTCCATCTATCGAGCTCACCATATTCCAAAGCTAATGCGCATTTCGACTTCGTGATCTGAATTTCACACTCCATGACTGCTGGTAATTTTAAAGGGCTAGATCAAGTTTTCCCTTAACTTCGGTTTTTAATGTTTGATAGTTATTTCAAACTTTTAGGAAAATTTTGAATACGTATTGTCTGTTATAGTTAATATACGTACTTCGAGTAATGAACGCGTCTCCCTGTTTCACATTCACTGTATAAACTACATAAGAAGCATCCAAGTATGTACCACATGCTTACTTTCAGTTAAACACTGAACGGAGAAGGTGAACTAGCTCGCTGCTGTATATACAGGGAGGAGTATCAATCAGCCAATACATTGATGTTGTGAAAGTCAGCAGGTACGTGCATAGGGGGGAAGGGGGGAGGAGGGGAGGTAAGAATCCAAAGTACCAGTAAATCAATTCTTTTATATATGAACTCTTATATATATATAAAAATAGACGTGTTTTTTCCTATATTTCACTTTTCAGCCACCACTACCTTGCACAGATCACTGATGTTTGTTGGTGGAAGTAGCATGGAGTTTCCTGTCGTGCACAACCTTGGCCGAATGCCGATAGCTGTGGGGATGTGGGAGATATAATGATTAAAGTTGGTAAGTGCAGGGCGTTTTCATATTTCGACCAAAAATTCGTATCTCCGTATACTTCTCTTTCCTGCCACAACTACATAACATAGACCTTTGGTATTTGTGTGTGGTAGTAGAATCGTCTTTCCTGTCGTGCACTATGGTTGTTAGATGTCGGTAGCTATGGGGGTGTGGGAGATATGGGGGCTGTGGCAATTTCATACTTCTGCCAAAGACAAAAGTGTCATGGTGTATCACTTTTCAGCGAAAACTATAGATCACAGATAACTGGCGTTTGTGTGCAGTAGTAGCACAGAGTCACCTTTCGATCACAACAGCGGCCGATTTTCAGAAACTGTGGTACTGTGGTAGATATGGTGGTTGTAAGTGGCCGACCAAGGATATTTTCGAATTTCGACTGTCTCCGCATATGTCACTTTTCTGCCACAAGTACATAGCATAGAGCATTGGTGTTTCTGTTTGGTAGTAGAATCGTATCTCATGTAGTGCACTATGGTTGTTAGATGTCGGTAGCTATGGGGGGTGTGGGAGATATGGAGGTTGAAAGTGATCGACCTGTGGCAATTTCATACTTCTGCCAAAGACAAAAGTGTCATGGTGTATCACTTTTCAGCGATAACTATAGATCACAGATAACTGGTGTTTGTGTGTAGTAGTAGCACAGAGTCACCTTTCGATCACAACAGCGGCCGATTTTCAGAAACTGTGGTAGATATGGTGGTTGTAAGTGGCCAACCAAGGATATTTTCGAATTTCGACTGTCTCCGCATATGTCACTTTTCTGCCACAACTACATAGCATAGAACATTGGTGTTTGTGTTTGGTAGTAGAATCGTATCTCATGTAGTGCACTATGGTTGTTAGATGTCGGTAGCTATGGGGGTGTGGGAGATATGGGGGTTGAAAGTGATCGACCTGTGGCAATTTCATACTCCTGCCAAAGACAAAAGTGTCATGGTGTATCACTTTTCAGCGAAAACTATAGATCACAGATAACTGGCGTTTGTGTGTAGTAGTAGCACAGAGTCACCTTTCGATCACAACAGCGGCCGAATTTCAGAAACTGTGTTACTGTGGTAGATATGGTGGTTGTAAGTGGCCGACCAAGGATATTTTCGAATTTCGACTGTCTCCGCATATGTCACTTTTCTGCCACAACTACATAGCATTGAACATTGGTGTTTGTGTATGGTAGTAGAATTGTATCTCATGTAGTGCACTATGGTTGTTAGATGTCGGTAGCTATGGGGGTGTGGGAGATATGGGGGTTGAAAGTGATCGACCTGTGGCAATTTCATACTTCTGCCAAAGACAAAAGTGTCATGGTGTATCACTTTTCAGCGAAAACTATAGATCACAGATAACTGGTGTTTGTGTGTAGTAGTAGCACAGAGTCACCTTTCGATCACAACAGCGGCCGATTTTCAGAAACTGTGGTAGATATGGTGGTTGTAAGTGGCCGACCAAGGATATTTTCGTATTTCGACTGTCTCCGCATATGTCACTTTTCTGCCACAACTACATAGCATAGAGCATTGGTGTTTGTGTTTGGTAGTAGAATCGTATCTCATGTAGTGCACTATGGTTGTTAGATGTCGGTAGCTATGGGGGTGTGGGAGATATGGGGGTTGAAAGTGATCGACCTGTGGCAATTTCATACTTCTGCCAAAGACAAAAGTGTCATGGTGTATCACTTTTCAGCAAAAACTATAGATCACAGATAACTGGCGTTTGTGTGGAGTAGTAGCACAGAGTCACCTTTCGATCACAACGGCTGCCGAATTTCAGAAACTGTGTTACTGTGGTAGATATGGTGGTTGTAAGTGGCCGACCAAGGATATTTTCGTATTTCGACTGTCTCCGCATATGTCACTTTTCTGCCACAACTACATAGCATAGAACATTGGTGTTTGTGTTTGGTAGTAGAATCGTATCTCATGTAGTGCACTATGGTTGTTAGATGTCGGTAGCTATGGGGGTGTGGGAGATATGGGGGTTGAAAGTGGTCGACCTGTGGCAATTTCATACTTCTGCCAAAGACAAAAGTGTCACGGTGTATCACTTTTCAGCGAAAACTATAGATCACAGATAACTGGCGTTTGTGTGTAGTAGTAGCACGGCGTCACCTTTCGATCACAACAGCGGCCGATTTTCAGAAACTTTGGTAGTGTGGTAGATATGGTGATTGTAAGTGGCCGACCAAGGATATTTTCGTATTTCGACTGTCTCCGCATATGTCACTTTTCTGCCACAACTACATAGCATAGAGCATTGCTGTTTGTTTTTGGTAGTAGAATCGTATCTCATGTAGTGCACTATGGTTGTTAGATATCGGTAGCTATGGGGGTGTGGGAGAAATGGGGGATAAAATGGTCGTCCGGCCAAAGACGCATGTGTCACTTTGTATCACTTTTAAGTGAAAACTATCAATCGCAGATTACCGGCGTTTTTGTGTGGTAGTAATACAGAGTCACCCATCGATCACAACGTTGGCCGAAATTCGGTAACTGTGGGAGTGTGTGAGATATGGTGTTCGAAATTGGTCGATCATGAATATTTTCGTATTTCATCCAAAGACTTGTGTTTATCCGTAAATTTTACTTTGCTGCCGGAACTACATAGCGCAGAAGACCGGTATTTGTGTGTGGTAATAGTATCGAGTCTCCCATCGTGCACTATGGTGGTTAGATGTCTACAGCTGTCAATATGAATACTTTACAATCACGAACGAAGTTGTGGGTACCAGCTATTATATTATAATTGTGGAAGTAAGTTTCTGTCTTTTTGTTACGTTTTGACGACTAAATGGCTGTATCAATATTGATGGAATTTAACAATGAAATAGTGTAGGAAGGACACAGGACATTTTTTCGGCATGAATAACAGTTTTAGTCACGAAATTTTAAGAACTTATCGAATGATGAAAGACAGACAGATTCGTGTGTTAGTCTGTAATGTTACGTTGGTTGCTCAGTCACGCAATCTGTTAGTGTTTGATTTATTAATAAATTTCGATAAGAAACAAAACTTATTATTTAGTATAGAAGTCAATTTGCTCTGCACTGTACTATTCATTTGTGTCTGTATAAAAGTTTCTGGCACCAATTTGTCTTCCTTTTTGACATGCCTTACGGACGTAAACCTGGCCTAAGGTGCAGGTTTAGAAGACAATGTGCTGCTATTAGATTATAAGATTCAGATGCTCATGTTGAATAAGGAAGAAAAAAAACCAAGCTGAAATAAAGCTGCCATCAGTTAACCCCTCCCTCCCTCCCCCCCCCCCACACACACACACACACATCCCCGCACCTTCGCTTACTTTTCTGTTTTTAAATATGTTGTAAATTGATTCTCTTCATGAGACAGATTAGACGATAGGATGATATAATGATGGCTTTCCATCATATTATGTCGACTCGGTGTTGTTTGGGACAAATCTTACGTTACTAACAGTTTTCTATATCCAATTCTGGAATTGAAACTCCAAGTCCACGCGTACGAAGTCGCGGGTAACAGCTAGTTAATGAATAAATACAAAACTACGAAATTTGCATTTCATACAGCCTTATGTAACATTTCTAAACGTTTTACACGCTTCTACTTCAGCTTCCCTACTTTGGTACCAGCACCAAAATAATAGCTAAGTTACCTTCTTGGAAGGACAAAATCCAGAACTAACTGAATAATAAAATTGTAGTTTGAAAAAGTAAAAACACACTTTCGTAGTAATCTGAATTAAAAGACTAAAAATAATCTTTAAATATAAAGATTTTGTTTAACAGTGATAGGACATCCCTCAGTTCAGGATAAATTAATTTTTGAATAAGCTTAAAGAATAAAGTCACTGATTACAAAATTAATGTAAAAAAGCGTGGGATGCTATATCGGTTGTCTTATACTTTTTGTCGCTGGCTGCTTGTAAATATAGCTAACACAATGTAATATTCTGGGGCTGCCTAACCTAAATTATCTACAATAACCTCAATTACTGCTAGGGTGTGATGGTTTATTAACTCAAAACTGAGTTTAACCTCTAGTGCATCTCACCCTCGTTACATAAAGTTATCACTTCACACGCGCTCCCAATTTATGAAAAATAAGGGTTAACCTGAGCTTACGCTAACTTATCACACCATCATTACATGAAGTAAACGATTCACAAGCTATTTTGAGTAAATGGCGCACATAACTGTAACCCCTCGATCAAGATTTAACTTTTGCTGAATGTGCCATCCTACAATAACCAGAGTTACTGCTCAGATGTGGTGGTGGACTAACCTAACTTGGGCTAACCTAACGTATCTTACCCCAATATGGTAGATAGTTTAATATAAGTTATGTAGGTTCTTAAACCCACTGATGATTATGGTTTTAGCTATGCCTTTTGCGTTCGTTAATGTGTCTGATACGTTCTGTCAGCACCTTTGATCGAATACACTGAGTACTGTGATGCACACATATGTTGTTTTCATCCTTTGCACATCCTATTATGATGGAAAGATTGTATGTGTTATGAATACTCGTCACATAGGTTTCCTAACCTTATGTGGCATCCTGTATTAACCATAGTTTAATGTATGTTATGATGGATCTGATGGTAGCTACATCTCGTTGTGTTAATGTTGGCTTCTGTGTCAGTATATGTACTGCCTGCCCCTTTGATCGATAACATATGTAGTTTTCAACCTTTGCACTCCCTGACGGTAAACTGATGTTTGTGGTAAAGGTATCGTGCATGTTGCTCTGAGAACTGTCGCTACAGCCAAAACATACATTTTTGTATATATATGACACTTTTCTGTAGCCCATTGTATTAATGAGAACACATCATATAGTTGGGCATTGCACTCTGTGATGCATGCAGGTGTAATTGTCATGTTAACCAACTACGTCTTTTTCAAAGGAAATTAAGTAATTTTGGCAATATTTTATATATTTTAATTATTTTTTTACCGATTTTCATGAAATTTGGGGAATTTATAGGATTTTCATGCTTCTTACTGAAACTGTGTATTTTTCACAAAATTAAGCTTCTCTCTTGTTCCCTGTAATGCTCGATATTTTGTTCTATTTCTCTGACTAGTCAGTTTTAATGATATGTTTTGTCTATTTTGCACATTTTCACACTTTTTTTAATAAAATTCGTGGAAAGTGGCACATACTTACTACTTATATACAACACAATTTATGTCTTATCGAGTGTTGGTGTCTATTACGATTCGGTCTTAAGACTAGTATGTGATGAAGGAATGTCACCACAAGAACTCATGAAAAATAACTTGATAAAGGACTTCTCAATGGGTGGTGGGTAAAAATAAAACAAAGTTAATCGTGTATAATGTGTTTTTTTATCTATAATTTTCACATGCATGTAGTACCACAAACATCATATCCAGGATCATAATTCTTATTTACTACATTATTAACATCATCCAATACTAGTAAATTTTTATATGCAATAATCTCATGTCTAAGCAGTGAATAGTCCAATGATGAAATGGGGCTTTATGTGACTTGAGTCACATCAACATTATTAATATTCATACTTATCAGTTTTTGGACCTTAGCCATCGTATAGTTACGTAGCACTTTAATGTCTAAGATGGTCACAAACCCCTTGTAATATCTTGCATCTTGGTGGCACCAAGTCTTCTTGATGGTCAAGCCTCCAGTCACTACAGGCTGTACGTCAAAGAGGTTTTGCCATATCGATTCTCCGAAGAACACGCAGCTGGCAGGATAGGAATTGCGATAAACACACACAGTTATTTATCCCAGCCATCATTCGGCAGGAGACGGAGTGTTCGCCAAGTTGAACGTCTGTGTGGGAGCTGTCTGTGTTGAACTAATCGGACACTACATCCAATACTTCAGTCAGCACTCTGCATTCTTCATATGTTAATATAACTTTGGTACTGTGCCCCACTTTTTCGAGAACCACTACTGGCTCAATTTCATGTTTGGATGATAAACCTATCGTCAAACGCTTTGAATCAACAGCGTTGTGCTGATCCACCGACGAAAACAATAACACTTGGTGGGCCATCTCCGAACACTGACGCTAGCAGGTGGTTTGGGCGTCAAATAGGGTCTAGTGATGGTGGGGGTAAATCTGTTCAATCCTATCCATGAAAGGACACGTGCTGTGGTGGAGGTGATGGTGGTGGGGGTAAGCCTGTTGTATGTGGGGAACACCTGCTCCACAATCCATCAATCTGTCAACGACACGTGCTGTGGCGGAAATGGTGGTGGTGGTGGACGTAAACGTGTGAAATCCTGTGCTTACCTAGACGGAGCGCGCCACAAGTCGGAACTGTCTCTTTTGAATATGAATAACTATTCGAGGACTCCCGGCCAAAAATACATGAAAAATTGTATCAAATGGCTATGAATAAAAAATAAAAAACTCATCCCTTCCTACCGGCACAAACACCACTAAACGTGATTTCACTGTCGAAAACGGATGTTTGTGTCTAAATTACTACAACAGATGCTAATGAACAGCCGGACCGGGAATCATACCTTCCACCTCTGCATTACAGTAGCAATCGTTAAAAACTCAGCCTCCAGGCATATATATATATAAAAAAAAATAGCTCTTGAAGGCTGAAACTCTCCACGTAGTATATGACTGGAAATAGAGCGTTACATTTTGCTACGAGTAATAAATTCCAAATGAAATTTGTGTGTAAGTATGTATGTGTAATCGAGTATACTATGATTCATGTTGTCATACTATGATTTTTACACGATAGTTGTCATCCTCGACTCTGGTGTGTATATGTAGGAGTTTCCTATCTCTTTGGGGGTTGTGTACGAGATCCTTTTAGACTTTTGGTACAGACTCTTACACTAGCAATAGCGAGTGTGCTCATCATGTACAACTTAATGAGCACTGTCTTAGTTGAATTGCTGTACTGCGACCGTGTGGATTTTGAAATCAGTATAAAATGAGAGAATTTTTACACGTTTGGATGAAAAGTGTAGAACAAATCACCATTGTACAAAAACGAAAGTGTTTTGGGGGTTTCTCTTCCTATGCCGAAACGCAATACTGTAGGCTTGTTAGCCACGACATAGACGGAGCGTGTCGCAAATCGAAACTCTGTTACTTTTGAATATGAATAACTATTCGAGGACTCTCAGCGAAAAATACAAGAAACAAATTGTCTCAAATGGCTATGGGGTGGGGAGGAACTCATCCCTTCCTACCGGCACAAACACCACTAAACGTGATTTTCGCTGTCAAAAACGGCTGTTTGTATCTAAATTACTTCAACAACAGATACTAATGAACAGCGTATTCTGGAAGAGGCAGCCTCGAATCCCGGTACAACCATCCAGATTTCAGTTTTTTCCTCATGGTTTCCTGAAATCACCCCAGGTGAATACCCACCACAAGGCTTGTCAAAATATGTGGTAAATAGAAACAGAATGAGGATCTGACCACTAACTCAAGAAATTGTGTAACATCTGTCATATTTGTGAGACTGACTTGATCCTTGACTATGGTGTGTACATGTATAAGTTGTCAATATTCTGTAAGTCATGAATGTATATATTTTTCAAAGTTTGTGCTTGGCACCTTTCCTAGCTTGTTCTTGAGTTGTGCAGTCCATGTCAACTTTAGATATGTGCCAGTCCCCGACCATATGCATCTGTAACCTCTGTTTCTGCAGACAGTACGCATTCTTCCATTTACCCACTAACTGTGTGCTCTGTACCGGAATTGTTGCATGTGTTGGGATAAGAACTGCCCACATTGCGTTGTAATTTGGGGGTTGTACACGAGATCCATTTAGACTTCGGAACAGACTCGTACACAGGGACTGACGAAAAATTTCATGAATGATCTAACATCATCTACAACTTAGTGGACGCTATCTTCTGTGAAATTCTGTATAGCGACTGTAGGCATTTTGAAATAAGTGTAAAGTGAGAGAATTTTCACACGTTTGACAGCCTGCTAGTTGAAGAGTGAAGATCAGATTATATACTGTGGTTTCATACTATTCCTCATACTTTTAACACTATGATTCTTACATTCCATTCTTTTAATACTATTCGACCTTAAACTTACTGCGCTCCTGGCCGAGGATTGAAAGTTCAGTCATTAGAACTTCAGTAAGGCACTCCAAGAGGTATCGTTCTAATTTACATTTTTATACCCTCGACCAGAAATAGTTCCTCCAGCAAATAATCGTAAAAAGAAAAGAAAAAAAAACTTTAATGTTTTCATAGCTTTAGTCTTGTTCCTTCTACCGCGCAACTTTCCGAAAAAAAACTAAGAATCGAGAAAATGACTTTGACGTTAGAAATCTACCATTTTGCACTTACAACTGCTCACCGCATTCCGTAAGCCGAAATGAGCTATTATTCGAGGACTGACTACTAAGTTCGACAAGATCTCAGAGTATGATTTTGGTATTTCATTTGATTTTTCTTATGATACCTGGTTTGGGTTCAACCTCTCCATAGAGTGTATGGAGTTTAGGCATATGACACTGTTGATAGTGATTCGACCACTCAATGGGGACGTTAAGCCTGGTGGTATCTTTCAGAATAGTAGGACTGAATGGACCAGCATACGAATTAATATTCACATATCACGCAAAACTAAACTGACAGTATTCTAGTAAAATACCTTGGTTGGGGACGTTAAGCCTGGTGGTATCTTTCAGAAGAGTAGGCCCGAATGAGCTGGCACCAGGTTTCACCTTCTACCTTCTTCGTCTTGCAGAATTCCTTCCCGCTTTATTTTAGGACCATTGTATAGAAAAACGGAGGGAAATGTGAATATTAGATTAAATTAAGTACAAAATCGTCATTAGTCTGCCTAATGTACAAGAGCGCACACCGCTATCCAGTAAACCGGTCGAGGCATGCAGATAGTGCCCTGCTCCTGGCTCCGGTAGAGGGGGGAAGGCCCCGGCGACCTCCGGTCTGGAATGACAATCATTAAATACACAGATTCTAATTAAAAGGCTGCGGGGAGTAAAGCAATCAACGCAGGTAGGCAAAAGGCCGTTTATTATCCCTCTGACAGAAATTTTAGTTAATTTTTAAGGTAGAGCGGTGGCGCCTTGGCTTCAGGGGGTGGGGGAGGGAGCGGGGCGGATTGGATTCGTAGCCTCGAGCTAATACTATTCTGGTGTCATTCCGATATAGCACCTGCATCCATTTAACACATACGTCTGATTCCCCATACTGTCTCAGTACCTAGCTGTGTTGGCTGGAGCTGGGCCATGCACAGGGTCAGCAGATGGCATTGATGGATGTGGAAATTCTTCATTGTTGATATTTTTGAAGTGTTATTTACAGCTGTTGAGGATTTCGGTCGGCGTCTGTAACAGTTTCTAGTTTTCATCTTATTATAACATGTCTAACATATTGAGTGGATCGGTGACAACTCTTCGCTAGCCGGTATAGTTTCTTTTGCTCCATCTGGTATATTTAGCTCATTGTACATTTTTCTATAATGCTATTCTTTTGCCTTTGACACTTCCTGACTTCAGTCGATTATATTTCTGCCGATCGGAATCAAGTCATGATTTTAGCCAGGTTTCCTTGCCTTTGATGGAATCTTGCACCTGGCCATTCCACCACCATACTTCTTTGTTAATGAAATGACATCCAGGTTTCGTTGTGACCATGATACTGGTAGCACAGGTCTTAATATGTTTAGCAACTGTTGTCCGAACTTCGTCAACATGGCATCCATGTTCTGGCATTTTTAGGGAGCATATAGACTTTAAGTTATTCTTGTAGAGTTCGAAGCAATTACTGAAACTGAGAAGGAGCAGATGATGTAGGGGCGCGATATTGTCCGATGGTATAACTTTTACATTAGTTACAAACTTCATCCCTTCGAATTAAGCAATAATCAATCTGTATATTCCTCCCACCGTACAATGGACGTTTTCTGAAAAAGGTGTTAACCACAATTAAGTCCAATGCCTCTGCACGTTCCAGAATTTCATTCCCATCCTCATTTCGATCTCAAAACCCTACCCACCATGTCTCGGACTCCATCAAAACCGTTTCTATTCTTTCCAACGAGTCCATTCAGATTGCCACCGATGAAGAATAGTTCATTTTCTTCAACGGATTACAGATAGTTTTTTTTTTCCTTCGTCCGTCATGATGCGAAGTTTAAATTTTGGCCGACTTTTGGTTGATTCTGACGATTAGCATTTTAGAGCTACTGCCAGCATATAATTCGGCCGCCCTAACAAGAGATGCAGATGCCGTTTGTAGCCACCCGCTCCGGGTCAGACACTACAGTGGTGCTAGGTTTGGTCCGCCCCGGGTATTTCATTTCCCCAATACCACCCATATCTGGGAGGCATTCCCGGTGGCGTCCGACAGGGGCTAGCAGTCCCCCATGGCAAATACAGTATTAAAGTATTCATGTAGGAAATACTCTGATCAGCCAGAACGTTATCTACATATCTACTATCGATATACCCCGATATACTATCGATAAACCCGTCCAGGCTATAGCAGCGCCACCTGACGAGGAATGACTGTTAGTCAGACACATGCACGGTGCAGGTAGTACCATTAAGCGTGTTATCCGTGTTTAGAATGGGGAAGGTTCTTGATCTATCTGAGTTTGACCGAAAGCAGATTGTGTTGGCCCGGAGGCTAAGCACGAGAATTTCAGAAACTGCGCAACTTGTCGTGTGTTCGAGGAGATCTGTAGTGAGTGTTTTCAAAAAGTGGCGTAACCACGTCCAAACATCGAGGGATTGGGCGGCCAACCCTCATTACAGATGTCGGACGTCATAGCCTGGGCAGACTGGCAAAACCGGACAGGCGGCCAACTGTGGTGGAACTAACATCAGACGTTAATGCTGGGCAGAATACAAGTGTGTCTGAACAAACAGCGCACCGAACACTCCTAACGATGGGCCTCCGCATCCGACGACCCATTAATGTGCCAATGTTAACACCACGATATCGGCAACTACAACTGAAATGGGCACGTGACAATCGTCGGTGGACGTGGACGCAGTGGCAGAGCGTTGCGTGGTCTGATGAATCCCGATACCTTCTTATCATGCCGATTGGTTGGGAGGGTGCGAATCCGTCGTTTTACGGGGAAACAGCTTCTTGACACCTGTACTGCTGGACGGAAACAAGTTGGCCGTGGCTCAATTATGCTCTGGGGAACATTCACGCGGGCTTCCATTGGTCCAGTGGAGCTCGTGCAAGGCACCATGATGGCCAATAAGAATCGTACACTGGTTGCAGACCACGTACACCCCTTCATGACGACCACGTTTTCAAACAGCAGTGGCATTTTTCATCAAGATAATACACCATGTCACATGGCCAGGTGTGTGGTGGATTTGTCCGAGGAACATATTGGCGAGTTGTAATTGATGTGCTGCCCGCCCCTCCTCCCAACTCGCCAGATCTGAACCCGTTCGAACAAATCTGGGATGTGATTGAACGTGACGCCAGAGCTCATCGCCCACCTCCACGGAATTTACGGAAATTAGGTGACTTGTGGGACTCCCTCTAGCGACCTACCGAGGCTTCATTGTCTCCATACCAAGACGCGTCGCCGCTGTTATCCGTGCCAAATGCGGACATACCGGCTATTAGGTAGGTGGTCATAATGTTCTCGCTGACCAGTGTATAGGGAGTTGTTTCAATTCTTTTGAATTTGCGTTCCTTGTTTTAAATTGGTGTATGTTTTTCTCTTGGGCACCCCTTCGACGACAATATTTCTACGATTTCACTGACGTCTAGATTTTCTGGTAATCCTTTAATCATCACTTTCAATGGTTTTTGGCTGGCGTTTGATGGGTGGAAAACACTATCTTCTCTTGATGTATGTAGATTTTTCACTTTTAAATAGTACTCCATGGTTTCCTTGTGGCATTTCACATTATCTCTTCTGCCGTATTAACAAGAAGGAATCTGTTCGTTAGTTTTAACTGATTTACTGCCTATTGTTTTACATTTTTCAATTGTTTTTGTTTTACCTCTTCTCTTCTTTTGTCTGTCGTAATTTCTAATTGTTGAACGTCTCCTCCGGTACAGTAACATAACCCATCAAATCGCAATTTCTCTCGGTTTGCAAGATTCTTCATGTCTACTGCATCTCCAGGTAAGTTCAAATCATCGATTAATACATCAGGGATGCCTAGTCTATTGTCGACAGGGTCTTCTTTGTAAGGAGTGTTGTATTCGCTGATTGACAGTTCCTTACGAACCATCATTGTTGTCACCTTGGGTTGCCAACAATAAAGTTGCAACACTTATTTCAGAATACACTTGATTCTCAGGTTACATTGAGTCAATTGAATCATTTATTTCAGAAACCAGTCAAGCACCAAGTTTGTCCATTTTGGGAAAACACAAAAAACTGTCTACCATCAGACTACATGTCCTAGAGGTGACTTGGGTATTTTTTGCCAAACTAGTACATATTGTAAAATATTCTATCAAAGAAAAAATATTTTGGGTATTTTAATATTGCTGTAAATGGAACGAAAAAAAATTCGCTTAACTGGTTTCTGCAATAAACCAGTGGAGCAAACATAGTTTTATGCTATAACAATTCTCCAGACTTTTACGATTTTCAAATAAAACCGATTTTTGAAAAAAACTGAATTTTTAATGAGATTGAGACTCCATTACAAATAAAATGGAATTACACAGATGAAAAAATCAGATACTTCAATCATCACGGTAGGAGTTACTCAATCCTCATAAACAAATTCCACAGCACATTCTGCCTCTGCAGTAGGCAATAGTAAAATGCTGTCATAAAAGGTTTCATTCCCCACCAGGTAAGGTCTTAGGGCATTTATGTCTCGCAGCTTCTTGATATTGATGGGAACCTAAAGCAATAACGAAGGAATTAGGGTTCAGATCCTAAACATGAATGGAGAATGGCCAAAACATATATTATTTCAGACTGCACTGCAATATTTTAGCTAAACTTTTGAATGAAAGAATACAATTACGACTAATAGTAATATTTGTTTAAGTTACCTAATAATAATAGGTAACATATTATATTATACTATTTATAAACTGAAGGGGAGGCCAAAATGGTTGGCAAGTCAGGGGCAGGTGTGGTTTTCAGCAGTGTTGGCTGAATGGTTCCATCAATATGTGGCTTTACTACCACTTTTACAGAAGTATTACTGTTAAAACAATATGGTTTGTATGTGGTAGGAACACCTCCCCACTGGTTATTGCAGAAACCAGCCAAATGAAGTCGTTTGACTGGTTTCTGATGTAAACGTGAAATTAAATGTAATGTCAGATAACAACAGTTGGAGATATTTGACTGCTTTCTGCACTGAAGTGTGCAATTACCATTAAAGAATAATATGGCGCTATTAACTAATTTTTTTATAATTTTGGCGCTTTACTGGTTTCTGAAATAAACGATTTAATTATTGACCCAAGTTATTGAGGAAGTAAAACGAAATACGAGAACTATATGGCTATTACACTGCTGAGCCATGGTCTGAAAATATATGAAAAAAATTATTCTAAATAAAATCAAGGCAAGACTAGAGAATACAGCTATAGAGGAGTAGTTTGGTTTCAGGCAATTTTCATACTCATGCAAAGCATAGAGAAAAGGTGGGAATTTGGCATAGACACTGTAATAGCTTTCATTGACATAAGAAAGGCCTATGACAAAGTTCTGAAGGAAAGCATATGGTTAAGATTAAAAAAGAGGGGAATAGATGAAGGGATTGTGGAATTAATAAAGAACATCTATGAGAAGTTTGCGAACTTGCGTGTGCATAGACAGTAAACATTCAGAATTGTTTCACACGGAAATAGGAGTAAGACAAGGAATTATGTTTTCAAATGTCCTATTTAATGTAGTATTAGATGTAATAATAGCTGAAGTCTAGGAACACAGAGATCCAACAGAGCTGAAGGTGATAGCATATGCTGATGACATCATAATAGGGGAGGAGACAGAACAGGATCTGGAAAGAGAATTATGGAAATGATGGACTGCAATAGGTAAACATGGCCTGGAGATAAGTGCGGAAAAGACTAAAATAATGAACACAACAAAAAACACTGGCCATTCGAAGGACGTGTTAGTCGACGGTAAGAAATTGAAATGGGTTGACATCATTTGTGTATCTGGAAAGCAAGATAAATACCAATGGAAAGATGTAGTAAGAAATAAGTCAGAGAGTAAGGACTAGCGGACATTTGTATCAGCAGATAAAGGATGTGACCTGGAGGTGGAGTATAGCGAAGGATGCAAAAATTCTGCTCTATAAAGTCTTATTAGCAGCCCATTCTGACTTATGGTTCTGAAATATGGGCTTCGACCAAGAGAGATTGTTCAGTCCTGCCAGTAAAGGCCCCTGACAGGCAGACCTCACACACAACGCGCCTGCACGCCGGGATACATATACGACTCCAAACAGGCGCAGAGACATCAAAACAAACCAGGAAAACAAATAGAATCATCTAGAAGCTAAGTGGGACTATTTCTTACAGAGGTCGCCGTACTACCACACAACGGAATTCCTGCGCCAGGGCCGCCTATATAAGCGTAGCCGGCCGCTCCACCGCCAGTTCCGGCCCTGACCGCGGAACCAGCTTCAACTACAGAAGACCACCGGAAGTTCGCGAGAAGTAGAAGCCGTCTCTCTCTACCCCGGATCAGGACCAGGCTAAATTTCTCGACCGGTCATCCGCTAACTATACCACATTTGTTATTGTTTACCAGTGTTTGTGTACATAGTAATAAACCTCAAGGAAACCATTAAGTGTAGTTCACATTCAGTGGCGACAAGGTTGGGATAAGAACTCTCGACCATCATGGCTACGCCAGCAGCACCTACGGAATGGCAACAGTTCCTCCAAGGACTTCTACATCAGTTCTTCGAATCTCAGAGACAACTGATTGCGGAAGTCAGGAATCTCCGCCAACCCACGGCCCCGCCTCCGTTCCCAGCATTCAACGACGACGTCGAAGAATGGGAGACCTACGAGAAGCGCATAAAACAACACTTCGCAATTCATCACATATCCAAAGAAGAAGACCAGCGTGCATATTTCCTTTCCTGGAACCAATCGAAGATGTATGTCTTGCTCACCAAACTTCAGCCACAAGACCCCGACACCCTCACCTTCACGACCATCTGTACGACACTGAATGCATACTACAGACGCCGGTACCATGTCGTCGCGGCCCGCGTCGAATTCTATCAATGCCGGAAGAAGCCCGATCAGACGTATCGCCAGTGGGCGGCCGAACTCCAAGGCCTTAGCAGAAAATGTAAGTTTCAAACTCGTTGTTCCCACGAATCCTACGCCGACGACATGGTGCGTGATCACATCATACAGGCTGCACCAGATGCCGCACTCCGGCATGACGCCCTCAAGTTAGAGGACCCATCCCTGGAGCAGGTCATCGAACTTGCCTACAAATTCGAAATATCTACGGCCGCAGATCGCCGCCTGGAGTCCTGGGCGGATGTGGCCGCAATCCGAACCGACGTAGAGGACACACAGGACGTCGCCGCCATCCAGAGCTCCCAGTCGCGCTCCTCCCGACACCACAACCGGGGACCGCTTCCTCAGAAGGACATCGAACCGGCCCGTTCCGGCAGGGGCACCAAGTCTCGGCAGCAGCAGCGGATCCCGCAGCGCCGACGCCGCAGCCCGCTCCGCCTACCCTCCTGCCCCGCCTGTTATTCAGCACATGAGAGGGAAAATTGTCCGGATCGTTGGGCTGAATGCTCACGTTGCGGCAAGGAAGGACACCTGGCGTCCGTCTGCCGCACCAACACCACCAATGCCAATCCCGGCTCTCGCCGCCCAGGGTCTTACCAAGACAGGTTGAGCGGCGCACCTATGGATATCAATCAGGTAGACACTTCCACAGCATCCAAACTTTTTATTGACGTTACGGTCAATGGCAAGCCCCTGCGCCTACAAGTCGACACAGGAGCAGCAGTCTCATTGCTTAATTATACTACTTATGTGCAAATTGGCTCGCCCCCCCTCTCGCCGGCCCCCAAGCGCCTCCTGACATACAACAAACAGGAAATAGCACTCCTGGGACAATTCACAGCAAACGTCATGTATAAGTCTGTACATCGTTCAGTCCCCTTTTTAGTAGTTAACAGTTCTCTCACAGCAGACTTATTTGGACTGGACGCTTTCCGCTTATTCGGATTTTCAATTGAGGATAACATACACCTCGTATCTCAGCATGTTCCTTTTCCTGAAGTGGACGCCCTTTGCACCGAGTTTCAGGACCTGTTCTCACCAGGCGTCGGCTGTGCAAAGGACTTCGAAGCATCACTCCAACTCCGGCCGGACGTACGGCCTCGATACTTCCGGGCACGCCAGGTACCCGTAGCGCTTCAACAACCACTTCAGGAAGAACTTCAACGTCTCCAAGACGAAGGGATCCTCCAGCCGGTGCGGTTCAGCCCCTGGGCCACGCCGTTGGTCATAGTTCAGAAGCCAGGACGCCGCTTACGTCTCTGTGGTGACTTTAAGACCACCGTCAACCCGCATCTGCTGGTAGACGACTATCCACTTCCGAGACCGGACGACCTCTTCCGTAAACTAGCAGGAGGTACCTACTTTACAAAAATTGACCTGGCAGAAGCATACCTTCAAATCCCTTTGGATATCCAGTCCCGACAATACACAGTCATCAACACTCCCTCTGGCCTCTTCCAACTCAACCGGCTCATGTTCGGCTTGGCCAGTGCTCCAGCGATTTTTCAACGGTATCTCGAACAACTTCTCCAGGATATTCCGGGATGCATCAACTATCTCGACGACATAGTCGTCACGGGACCCTCCGCTGCCGAACACATGACCAACCTCCGCCTACTCTTCCTCCGCCTCCGTGCAGCAGGATTGAAATGCAACCTTTCCAAGTGTCAATTTTTTCAACAATCCATTTCCTACCTGGGTCACATCATCGCTCAGGAAGGCATCCCCAGCATTTTCCTATGTGGACGCTATTTCCAACTTACCTCGGCCTCAGGATCTACATCAGTTGAAATCTTTTTTAGGCAAGATTTCATACTACAGAAAATTTATACCCTCAGCAGCACAAGTGGCAGCACCCCTGTACCACCTCTGTCGCAAGAATGTCCCGTTCCGTTGGACCCCAGCTTGCGAGACCGCATTCCACACCCTTAAACAGCAGCTCAAGTCCGCAGCATGCCTCATGCCATACACTCCAAACCTCCCCTTGATACTTGCCACAGATGCATCCGATTACGGTGTGGGGGCAGTTCTGTCTCATAAATTACCAGATGGCACGGAACGCCCCGTAGCTACATCTCCAAAGCCCTATCGGCTGCTCAGCTTAAATATTCTCAAATCGAGAAAGAGGCGCTAGCTATTGTTTTTGCCTGCTCCAAATTCTATTCCCTTTTATATGGGATTTCTTTTCATCTCATTACCGACCACAAGCCACTCCTATCACTATTTGATCCGTCCACACGTCTGCCTACCAAAACATCCCACCGCATCCAGCGTTGGGCACTATTCCTGTCCCAGT
>JARYHS010013630.1:123417703-123509692 GCA_031002005.1 Vandiemenella viatica | reverse complement strand
ATTGCTATTTTCAGCAATTTCAGCTTTAAGAGCATTGCTATTTTCAGCAATTTCAGCTTTAAGAGCATTGCTATTTTCAGCAATTTCAGCTTTAAGAGCATTGCTATTTCAGCAATTTCAGCTTTAAGAGCATTGCTGTTTTCAGCTTGGCCGACCTTAAGTTCTTGAAAGTTTTTTCTCATCTCTTCCATAAACTTCACCAACATTTCCGTTCCGGGTGGCATATTACCTTGCGCTGCTACCCCTTCCATAGCAGATTGCTTGGTCTCCATTTTTTTTTTTTTTTTTTAGATCAAAACTAAACCAAACTTGAATGACGCTATTAGATCAATATGTTACTCTAGCAATAGGCTACCTATTCCCCCAAACTTAGATAAACAGGTCAAAGGTATATCTTTTCAGTTTCAAATCAACTCACAACAAACGCCGTGATAACTCGTCAAATGAAACAAAACAACGCAGTATATTCCACAACCAAAAAACAGATATGCACCAAAGAGAGAAAAAAAAACGTAGGCTGGCTCTTAAAACAGTTAATTTCACTTCTCCAATCTGCTGCTGTAAATAAAACACATGTAGATAACACAGTAATTATACTTTTATTTACTACTGCTGACTGTTGTTGTCGAACCACATATGCAGACTACACTGTCTCGTCGCTCAATGGTACGACCACCTGAAAATGTCATGCACAGAAAAAGTTATACTTGTTAACGTAAAAGTTTTCGCGTCTTCCTCCCGCAATTAATGTCTTTGAAAAATGTAAATAATTGCAATCTATTTATTTTATTTATTTTTCCAGAAAGAAAAAAAAACTTCATTCGTAAGTAGAACTGAAATTTGAAATTTCTGTACAAAATAAAATCTTATGTGAGAGCGAAATAAAATTTTCCGCGAGTATAAACTCTTACTATTAGGCTATAATTTTTCCAGAAGCTCCGGTAAATAACAACCAGATGGTACAGATCTTTGAAACAAAATCCCGTTAATCTGCTATTCTTTTACGTCAAAATTATTATTTAATAAAAAAATATTTTCCGGTTGTTTAATAGTATAATGTTGCCTGTTAGATGTCTTCTCAACTCCTGCCGCTAGTTTCTGCAACGTATTCACTGCTCGTCTAATCCACGATTTGTTGTTCTGGTATCTGCGTTGCTGTTCCCAGGTATTGCATCGCTGTATCATGGAGGAAGGAATAATATGGAGACGACGCAAGAGACCTTTACCACGCATGGGAGTGAAGCAGGCCGGCGGAGGAGTGGGGGGGCATGGCCGGAGTGGTGGGGGCTTGACCGCTTCCCAACAAACACGGGGAATATGTACAAACACCTCAAGGGGACTCTAGGATAAACGTGACGCCGCAATCTGGTGATGGATTATTATGTAACTCGATGAGACAAATAAAAAATGAAGAATAAAATTTTTTGATATCCTGCTTAGTTTTCGAGATATTCTGTCTCAAATGTGAAATGGTTTTGGTTGAAATTCAGAAGAAAAAATTATTCAAAGTCAAATTTTATGATGAATTTTTATTTAAAAAGACGAGACAAATAAAAAATAAAGAGTAAAATTTTTCGATATTTCACCTAGTTCTCGAGATATACTGTCTCAAAAGTGAGGTGTCTTGAGTTGAAATGCAGAAGAAAAATTTCGCAAAAGTCAAATTTAATGATGGATTCTTATAAACACGACGAAAAAACTCGATAATAAGGAATAAATGTTTTCGATATCTTGCTTAGTTTGGGGGATATACAACATCCAAATTGAGGGGTTTAGGTTTGGATGCAGGCTGGACCAAAAATTAATTCTGTCAAAGCCACAATGATTACATGGTTGACATGCAGAATGGATATTTCAGTTTTATTACTACCACTTGTGGTTAGTCTGAAATGTGTCCTAGACCAGAAAAAAAGTAAGAGGACCCACTCTAGGGATGAGCAACCCAGACATTTTGTAGGCTGGTACCAGAAATAAAATGTTTATTCAGTCACCTTAATGAACATTCTCTTGATCAAGATGTGTTGTCTAATTTCACAGCCCTACTTATTAGGACAATTGTAAAAAAATTATCTCTCAGTTAGATTTAGATACGGGGGGGGGGGGGGGAGAATGTTGTACAAAAAAAAGAGACTAAATTAGAAACACATTCCCCAAATTGATTTTGTTCAAAGGCCAATAACTTCTTTATTTATGAAGCCCATTTTTATTTCTGCATGAACCTGTTTCGACATAAATAGATGAGAAAGATTTCAAAATCGGTAAAAATAGGTATAGACGTATTTACAAACAGAAACAAGTCTTATATGAAGCTTTAAAAATAACCTAAGTCAATGGCCTGAAATAGCTATTTAAAAAATTAATAAAACTCACAGCTTCTCACATAACAGTTAATTTCATCATCCATTGTCAGTATAATCAGCAACGTGACGAAAGAAATCGTAATAGTAAATTCACTGAATCGCGAAGTAAAACACGCCCCTTTAAATCTCATTTTAAACACTCGTTAAAAATTTGAGAACAAAGTCATCCCATTGAGAGCTATGACTAAATATTTATAGACGTGCTTGCTGCAAAGTTTGCGGTGTCTACCGCTCACTTCAACAACGATAATTACAATTCAACTTACTTATGAAATGATATTCCAGGTTCTTTCCTGTCTGGCCTATTTGTGCAACCGTACGCAACACAAGCTGGCAGTTTTAAACACTTATACACAATACTAAATGAAATAATCACTGCATCTACCACAATGTGAACACCTTAATTGTTGGGAAGCGCCATATGGTCGCTGCCGGTGCTGCCACCATGCGGGAGAGTTTAGTGCTTGCTTCACCGATTTAACGTCACTTCTCCTCCATATAATTCCTTCCTCCATGTGTATCCGCTGCTGAAGTAATCGTCTCTGGTTATCTGTGTTGACTCTCTTGCGCTACCGTCTTTGCACAAGCTTGCTGTTCGTCGAGTAATTCTTTCTCGCGCGCACTGTCTTTGGTTGAATCCGCTTCTCGATTCTTAACGGTTGTTCAACTGTTAATTCTCATGCCACGCACTTAACACTCTTTTTTTGTGATTTAGACGGCCTTTATAATCACTTTAACCGTCTATTATTCTCACAAGTCCTGTATTTACGGTCGACATGTCGGAAAACAACTGAAATAGTGTGTCGGGATAATCACAGCAGTTCCTTCCGACTTGCTAATTAGTCCCCTTTATAATTAGTTTTGACCACCTAATGTAAGGACGATCAGACTTCGTTATAATTAATTATCGGCCGCCACCATCGGCTGGCTAGGGTACAAATCCAGAATAAATATAACTATAAGTTTCTTCAAGGAATCACTTCGAGTATGTGGATCAAAGATTTATTCTTAGATCTGTGCAGCACAAATGCACCCGGCCACCAATGGAAAAATTAATAATAATCTCACACACACAAGCAAATTACTATTAGAGACAAACGATCCGAAGATGCAGGTTCTTCAGAGTGTAAAAACAATTCTTTCCATCACTTTCACAAAAAACAGAGGAACGATACACACGACGTTCTCTGCTCCACACCACAAAACTCTCTCTCTCCTGACCGCTCCTCAACTGTTCGACTCGTAAGTCACCGATACTCATAGAATAAATATAATTAAAATAAGTTAAGTACTGAAGGGGCAAGCCTACTGTAATGTGACACATTGGCAAACCAAATATTGACAGGATTTTTCTCTTTGTTTTAAAGTATACATGGGCAAAGTTCAGTAAAAATCAGATAAGAAATGTAGGTTACTATAAAATTAAGGGGTGTAAATGGGAGAGGGGTGGTTTTTTATTTTGATTTTTTTGGTCAGAATCCTTCTCCATGAAAAACTACATGTAATTGCCAACTTTAATGGAGATCAGTTAAATTGTGTCGACTGTAGCTTTGAATAAAGAAAATTGGCAAAAATTAAGGGGGTGGATAGGGGGAGAGGAGTTCAGTTTTTTAAACCAAAATTTGACAGTATTTTTCTCTTTATTTTTGGCTTATATGTCCAAAGCTTCATCGAGATCGAATAAAAAATGTGGATTTGTATAAAAATTAGGGGGCGGAGGGGGTAGAAGGGGTCCTTTCTCAATGAAATTCATATGGGACCACTTTGGAGGTATACTCTATCCACTAAAAAATTTAATTTAAATCGGTTCAAAATTGGTGACGATATCGCTGGTCATAAATACAAAAAAAAAAAAATACAGACGAATTGAGAACCTCCTCCTTTTTTTGAAGTCGGTTAAAAAGCAATACACGCTTTGAATGGTTTCAAGAAACTGGCAGACCACTCGGTTTCCTTCCACAGCGTCCTTTAATACTAACTTAAGATTATGTGCAGCACAGTGCACAAAGTATGCGTGAGGGCTTTTTCTTCAATATGCACTTCACTATATGTCCCACTCATGACTGCAGCCTCGTCGTAGCCTTGTCCACGGCATTTGGTCAAATCCAAGATTTTCTCTTCCAATTAAGTATTTCTTCTGCAAGGCATTCGGCAGACTGAACTTTTACCTCTCTAAAAGATACAAAAGTTTCACATATATTGATATCAATAGGTGTCCCTTCTAACTATTTTGACATACCTCATCACTCGGCAGGCACCTGGCGCGATGTGACACATGCAACTCGACATTCTGCTGCATGCTCTAGAACTGCTTTTGGAGTATATGAACGGACACGCAAAAACATTTACTCCAACACTTTGATGGATTTTTTTATTATTAACTTTTAGCTAGGTGCTGGGTATTTTATAGAAAGTTAGATTAGATATTAAAATACAATACTTTTTTACCATCAGTTTGGGGCCCCGGCTGCCCCGGCGGTAGTTACTAGTGATGTGCCGGATATCCGTATCCGTATCCGTATTCGCCGATATCCGAGGGAAAAAAAAGATCTGTATCCGTATCCGTATTCGTTACTTTTTTAGCGGATCTTTAACGGATCTTTTGTAAAGAATTTCACTAAGCACGTGTGTAAAATTTTAAAGATATCTAGCTATGAAATACTATTAACTTCAATTCCAATTACTTCATATTTCTTAAAATCTCATTTCTGGCACATTTATATTGCAAAAATTAATTATTTAAACATATATTTTACTATAGTGAAGTCTTCACGGGTTTACCGCCGGATTGTGTTGTGAAAACACGATACTTCGACGACTAGCTCCGCCGTCTTCTTCAAGTGTGGAGACATCTGCACTGGTCGGCTGACCCATAGATACCCTATCTGCGAAGATGGCGGAGCTAGTCGTCGGAATATAGTGTTTTCACAGCACAATCCGGCGGTACACCCGTGAAGACTTTACTGCAGTCGTACGCCAGGAAAAGTCTTCGTTCTTACATTTATTTTACTAGTTTATCAAATGTAACTGGTAACTTACTACTGTAGTAAGTTTTAAGGTATTATTTTAACTATCTTTATAGTGAGATCAGGCCTCTAATTTTTGTGATTTGCTATCTGAAATTATGTTTAAGGTACTGCTAAAGTGTTTACATCAGATAAAATAATCACTTTTACAGAAACTTAAAAAAAATGTTATATTTAACATTAAGTTTGGTAAATTGTAGTTCAAAAAGAGTAAATTGGCAGTTTTGTCAGCCAAAAGTCTATTACGATGAGCATCATAAATTATTCTTGCTGCACTGAAAAACTGCTCACTTGGAACTCTTGTTACTGGTGATGATAAATATGTGCGACCCATGTGTCATAGACCTCCAAATTGTTTACTATTATTGTTAACAGCTTTTTTAACAACCAGGTGCAGCTGATGTGCTGTAACTCAATATTATCTACGTCAGATAAAGTGCAGGAACTCTTCATGTTGGATCCTCCATCTCTTACCATGCAGTGCACATTCTGTTTGGGATTCCCCACCCTTTAAACATATTTTGAAATATTTCCAAAATGTAATCTCCCGTTTGGCGTTCTTCAAGTATCTCCGCTTTTAAAAGAATATTTTCCCTTCTAAAATCTTTTGTAATGTTCTGGATACCAATGATACACCTTACCAAAAAGCCTACCAGATATAGGATGTGAAGGAAACTCTCTCAAAATCCTTCAACACGTCTCTATTTTCGATCCTAAAGTTCGTTGCAGATAAATTCCGTAAAATATTTCCTGCCTTTTGGAACATAATATGCAATAACATTATCCAGCAATCGTCAGAACCCAAAATCTTCTACGTGTTGAATACATAATCCAGATAAAGCTATCATTTCTACAATTAAATAGTTTTAAAATAATTTTTTTTTTTTATTATCCCACATTATGACTTTTACTATGTATTCGTTTAAAAAATGTTTTTTTCTAAATTCTCTATTCACCGTTTTTAAAGACATTCCCTACTTAATGTGTTCACCGGCAATTTTGTTAGCGGAGTGACATATTTTTGTGGGTGTTTCGTCTGAAGATGATTTTTTAAGAAAGTTGTACATTCATGGGAATATATTCCTTCACAGAGTTTGTATTTAGCAGATTCGTCATTTACTATCGTAAAATATTTCCATATCACAATACTATACTTTTTTTGAATAAATTGTTTTTATTTTAATTTAACTTACAACTTCCCAAAAAACAGAAACGTGTATCATCTACGCAATCCTATGTCATCTAAATATAAACATAAACATGCACAGAAAAATGTCAAAACACGTCGCGTAAGCTGGACGTTCGTTGATAATAGATTGTAGTTGACGACTTTTCCACTGTCGGTCCAAGATGAGGAAGTTGAGATCCGTATCCGTATTCGCGGATCTAGACACTAATGATCCGTATCCGTATCCGCGGATATACATTTTAACGATCCGGCACATCACTAGTAGTTACGGGCCTGGCCTTACCGTAGGGGCTCAAATATGTGGATCAATGAGTATGAGTGAATAAAATTTTACATTTATATATAAATTGAGATAACTATGGTTTTCGGTATACAAGGATTCGTTTGTAAGTACTTTAAAAAAATAGTGGTCAGATGTACATAACTTGTATATACTGTAAAGATGTATGGATGTGGGGTTTAACAATGGACTGTAAATTTGTAATACACTGCTGCCTTAAAGACAATTCAGATGTTTTGTTATTTCAGTACGGTCGATTTCATTGACAACACCAATCGCAAAATGTATTAAGATGGATTGCATTGGAGTAAAACTGACTATTGAAACGAATTGAAAAACTAGTCCCTTAACCATACTATTGGATGTCAGACTTAAAGGCAAAGATTCACTGCTTGATTTTATTTTATTTTTTTAAAAAAAGGTGAATCCCCCAGAATGGATGAAGGAAACGAAATGAAATTTCACAGATTGAGGGATTATGTGATGTTATTTGAAGTAATTATAAATCGAGAAATAACTTTTCCTTAAAATCCTGGCTGGACGTCGAAACATAGTTTAGCATAACTTTGTAGTATTCAATTGCTAAATAGGAGAACAAATAGGTTGCTGCTCAACACCTGCACGCTCTCTCTCACAGTGATGTACTATCTAATCTTAAAATCCCACTTGTTAAAGGGGCCTATAATTTAACGCTGGTTAAACAGAGGTTATCGGAAATTAAATGACCAATCAGTTCACACCGTAATTTAACCGTGCAACCAACGCGCGTAGTTATATATGTTACATATCAGGTAAACTACCATGCTTACGGACTAGGCATGTAGAAGAGCAATCGACCTTGCAAATGCCTGGATGGTTTCTGATTCTGTCACCTTTCTTTCTGCATTACCAGTAGAGGTGGGCAAAGTGACTCACTAAAAGAGCGGTGTTCATTTGATTACTCTACGAAAAGAACTTGCTCAGTTATATTTGAAACTTTTTTTTTGTTGTTTTTGTTTGTTTTTTTTTTTTTTTTTTTTGTTTTTTTTTCTCAACAGTCCACAAAGTCCGCGTGATCAAGCTCTTCTTGATCTTCAGAATTAGCCGACTTATAACCAAACTCACCTAGAAGAACTATCGTTCAATCGTTCACTTTTTAGTGAGCGACTGCTCACTCGCTCTTTTAAAATAATTGCTCTAAGGAACTGATTCACTCGCGTACGACCCATCTCTAATTACCAGCATTGTCCTGCTAAAAAGGTTTCTATAGCTCATTGATGCCGTTTTGGATTTTGAAACCTCACTGGAAAAACATTTCACATCACAATCACACTTTAAATCGAAGTAACACTTGGGGAGCACTATTAAAGGTGCACTGAAGTTCACTTAACAGAATAAAATCACAATCATTTTTTCAACGAATGTTGTGGTGACACGCCGCCGACTCAAGACATCAAACCAGTACTGTGGGACATCAGTAAGTGAATTTTGGTCACTGTACCGCATGCCAAATTGGCTGGTCGCCTCGTGTCGGCTCTTTCAAATGCGCCAGGCTCCATCACACCCAAGTACTACAAGTCACACGCATGCGTCACCGTGAGTGTGTAGAGTAACTAAGGTACAGAGGTATTAAATATCCAAATGCTTTTACACATTGTTATCCTGTTTTAACTGTGCCAAATAACATAAGAGAACACGTACGGAGCTCGGCTTGGAACCTTCTTTTTTTTTCACGTAGCTCAGCCACTCCTCCCCAACAACGGACCACTTTGTTTATCAACGTTTCCTTACAACTGCGATCGTTTTCCGTTTGATGATATTCGGTGAAACGTAATGTAGCTAAAATGCACAGAACTAGAAACATTCCTGTCACAAGTGCAATGAAGATGTATATTTCAAGCGATTCTCAAGAATTTGGCGTTATTTACAACACAGAATGGTGTAAAAGGACTTTTATTTTATTTTTTATTTCATTTTTAAGATTTCAAACGTCTACTTGTAAAAGTAAGAGATTAACTGTTGCAGATTCGTCTTAGGTGAGATACAATTTATTTTCGAAATCCTATCCATATCCACAATGAGTAAATTTGTCATCAATAAGCTCGTTGGAAAATGGCGTACGGTTAAAAAAGTAATGTTACAGAAATTATGAACATCTAGAATAAATCTTGATTTCTCTAAGCAGTAAACACACTAGGTCCTTAAGATTTCAACAAAGTGGGAGAAACCTAGATTTGTGATTCTGATATTTCATACATACAGGAATTACGACGAAGAAACAAATGCCCACGTGTTTGACCACTCAAGTATCAAGTATTACCTAAAACAAATGTCGCCCCAGTACGAGAATTTGAATCTAGACTTTTCGAAAAAATGAATTTCAGTCTTGTGCTATATATATCGTCTTACTGTCAGCGAAAGCGTGCTTCTCCTTTAATCACGGCGGTTCTAGGAATTTTCCAAGCCGGGGCAAAAATTGTGAGATTGTCAACCCATCGAAAATTATATTTTGCGGTCCTCATTGTCGCCCCCCCACCCACGCTACAGGCGAATGCCGCGATGGTTTTTTCAAAAGACCATGGACAAACTTCTCCCCATTAATTGCCATCAGTCATTTCCCGTCTTTAATGAACTCGACGTCTACGAAACGTAAACTTATAACCAAAAAAAGTGGTATACCCTAAAGCACTACTGATGTAACCTTCAGCAGACTATCTCCCATTCCACCTCTACCAATTAAATGTCAAGATGATGACATTTCGTACGTAAAAGGGTGCGAGAGGTGCGAGAAGATTATCTGGATGAAAATTTAATTCATCACTGAAGATTTAGGATTCCAGATACTACGAGAAATCATGCAAAATAATTTATTGAGAAAATTTTTTCAATGATTTATATCTTATAACTAGCTGATACACGCGACTTCGTACGCTTAAATTAAGAATTTCTTTGCCTGAATTGAATACAGAAAGTTGTTGGTAACGAAGTATTGGTACCAAACAACGAGTCGGCATAATATGACAGGAAAGCTATCACTATATCATTCTATCGTTGAACCTCTCTCTTGAAGAGAATCGGCTTCCAAGATATTTCTGTCACCATTCGATAAGTTCTCAAAATTTTGTGACTACAACTGTTTATCATAACGGAAAAAATGTCCTGTGCCTTTCATTCAGATTTCTTGTCAAATTCCATCAATATCGGTTTAGGCCATTTAGTCGTCAAAATGCAACAAAAAGACAGAGACTAACTTCCGCATTTATAGTATTATTAGCTCGTGCCCGCAACTTCGTACGCGTGGATTAAGAATTTTTTGCCAGAATTAAATATAGAAAGTTGTTGGTAAGAAGGATTGGTCCCAAACAATATCGAGTCGGAATAATATGACAGGAAAGCTAACACTATGTCACTGTACCGTCGAACCAGTCTCTTGAAGAGAATCAATTTCCAACATATTTGTGTCACCATTCGGTAAGGTCTCAAAATTTCGTGACTACAACTGTTAATCATACTGGAAAAAATATCCTGTGCCCTTCATACAGATTTCATTATAAAATTCCATCACAACAATATAGCCATTTAGTCGTCAAAACGTAACAAAAAGACGGATACTTACTTCCGTATTTATAATAATACTAGACGACCCGTGCGAAAATTTCGCGAATATGAGGTTGAATGCTTGTAACATAATGAATAGTAGAACCGTAGTTTTGTAGCAAATATTTTTTTTAGTGTAATAGGTACACAGCAAAATACTCAGAACATATTATGAAACACTTAGGAAAATTTAAAACACACTTTATTTATGGACAAACTGTCACTGACCTTGGCAGAATAAAACCAACCTTAACAAACTGCACACAATATATCAACATCTCTGTGATATTTGTTGCTGAGTGAATAAATTGATTACATTGGAACTGTATAGCAAAACGACAGTGTTTCCGTAAAAGAAAAAATATATACGAAAAACTACTTATTTAATAAAAAAAAGTTTATTGACTTCTCTGTGATATCCGCTGCTAAAATCTGGGGACTTGGCTCTGAACAGTCTCATACGCGCTACCACTTTTAGCACCAAATTCTGAACATTTTTTTCTTAATTTATGACTTTACCTAGCTGGAGACCTTAATTTTTAAAACGATATGTCATTTATCGAATTCAGCTAGGTATCGAAGAAGATAAATGGCATATAATAAAAACAAAAATTTAAAAAATCAACACGTTCTATAACTAATATTGATACTTTTGCCCTTTAAGGGTCGAATTACTAAAAATTTCTTTTATAAAATATGGTGTGACCAAAGCAGCCACCTTGGTCTTTAAATTGATACCTCATTTATCGATTTCGGTTAGTTATCAAGCAAGGTAAAAAAAAAAGTTTTGAGAAATGATGTTATTTTTGCCCCTTAAGGGTGTAATTCGGAGAAAGTTTTTTTCTTAAAATATGATGTGACGATAGTGGATAATTTAATATTTAAATCGATACGTCATTTATTGATTTCGATTAGATATCAAGGGAAATAAATAGCTCATGACAGAAAAAGGCGTTGTAAAAATATTAATACTTTTGCACTCTAACGTTAGAATTTTTAAAAATTTCTTTATTAAAATGTGGTAACGGAACCGAAGACATTACGAAGACCTTAATCTTTTAAATGATACCTCGTTTATCAATTTATTTAAATTATTGTCAACGGAGGTAAATGACTTCAGACACAAAAAACGCATTTTAGAAATACTGATATTTATGCCCTTTAAGGGTCGAAAAACGAAAAATTCTTTTCTTAAAATATAATGTTACCACGGCGGAGACCTCGATCTTTAATATGATACCTCATTTATCTATGTCGGTTAGATATTAAGGGAGATAAATCACTCGTGACACAAAAATGCGTTATTGAAAAATTTATACTTTTTCCCTTTAATTCTTGATTTCCAAAAACATTCTTTCTTAATATATCATGTCACAAAGCTGAGACATTACTCCTCATAATCCTACTTCATTTATCGATTTTGGTTAGATATCCAGGGAGATAAATGGCTCGAGATACAAAAAACGCATTTTAGAAAAATCGACATTTTTGCCCTTTAAGGGTCGAAAAAACGAAAAATTCTTTACTTAAAATATAATGTTACCACGGCGGAGACCTCGATCTTTAATATGATACCTCATTTATCTATATCGGTTAGATATTAAGGGAGATAAATCACTCGTGACACAAAAATGCGTTATTGAAAAATTTATATTTTTTCCCTTTAAGGGTTTAATTCCAAAAACATTCTTTCTTAATATATCATGTCACAAAGTTGAGACATTACTCCTCATAATGCTACTTCATTTATCGATTTTGGTTAGATATCCAGGGAGATAAATGGCTCGAGATACAAAAAACGCATTTTAGAAAAATCGACATTTTTGCCCTTTAAGGGTCGAAAAACGATAAATTCTTTTCTTGAAATATAATGTTACCACGGCGGAGACCTCGATCTTTAATATGATACCTCATTTATCTACGTCGGTTAGATATTAAGGGAGATAAATCACTCGTGACACAAAAATGCGTTATTGAAAAATTTATATTTTTTCCCTTTAAGGTTTTAATTCCAAAAACATTCTTTCTTAATATATCATGTCATAAAGTTGAGACATTACTCCTCATAATGCTACTTCATTTATCGATTTTGGTTAGATATCCAGGGAGATAAATGGCTCGAGATACAAAAAAACGCATTTTAGAAAAATCGACATTTTTGCCCTTTAATGGTCGAAAAAACGAAAAATTCTTTTCTTGAAATATAATGTTACCACGGCGGAGACCTCGATCTTTAATATGATACCTCATTTATCTACGTCGGTTAGATATTAAGGGAGATAAATCACTCGTGACACAAAAATGCGTTATTGAAAAATTTATATTTTTTCCCTTTAAGGGTTTAATTCCAAAAACATTCTTTCTTAATATATCATGTCACAAAGTTGAGACATTACTCCTCATAATGCTACTTCATTTATCGATTTTGGTTAGATATCCAGGGAGATAAATGGCTCGAGATACAAAAAACGCATTTTAGAAAAATCGACATTTTTGCCCTTTAAGGGTCGAAAAACGAAAAATTCTTTTCTTAAAATATAATGTTACCACGGCGGAGACCTCGATCTTTAATATGATACCTCATTTATGTATATCGGTTATATATTAAGAGAGATAAATCGCTCGTGACACAATTACGCATTGCAAAAATATTGATACTTTTGCCCTTTAAGGGTCGAATTCCGAAAAATATCTGTCTTAATATATGACATCACTAAAGCGGAGATCTTAATCTTTAAAATGATACTACATTAAACGATTTCATATACGTATCCAGGGAGATAAATGACTCGTAACACAGAAAACAGCATTTTAGAAAGATTGACATTTTTGCCCTTTAAGGGTCGAATTCCGAAAACTTCATTTCTTAAAATACGATTTAACCAAAGTGGAGACCATAAGCTTTAAAATGACACCTCATTCATTGATTTCGGTTAAGTATGAAGCAAGATATAGGCTTGTGACAAAAAAATACCTTATAGAAATAATATATATGATTACTGTGGTTTACACTCACACACTGACTGCGAACAACACCTAAGGGATCATTATAACGTAAAAAAGTGTACACCTACAACATTGCAAGACTACCTACGATTTGCCTCGCATTGCACCCCTAAATTTCTAATATCTACAGTTTAACATTCAATCCGAATAACCTACGGCCCAGGCCTGTTACGATGAAAAACAATTTTTTTTAAATCTTAGCTTCCACGGAGATTTAAACCGGAGACCACGACATTCGTAAGCAAGCTCTTTAACCACTGAGCTGCCATTCTACTACTCGGAAACACGGTATAGAGACGTCCATATCCAACGTGTCTGTCTATCGCCGTATTTCGAAGTTATGAGACAATATGTTTTATTTATACAGATAATTTTCCAACCAAATGTAGACAGTATTTTTCTCCTTGTTTCAAAGGATAAGTGTGCAAAGTTTCATCGAGATCGGATAAAAACTGTGGATTTGTATGAAGAACAAACAAACAAACATTCATCTTTATATATAAAGATTACTGCAGATCACACACACACACACACACTGACTGCGAACACCCCCTGAGGGATCATTATAACGTAAAAAAGTGTACACCTACAACATTGCAAGACTACCTACGATTTGCCTCGCATTGCACCCCTAACTTTGTAATATCTACAGTTTAACATTCAATCCGTATAACCGACGGTCCAGGCGTGACTCCTACGATCAAAAAAAATTTTAAAATATTTGCCTCCACGAGAATTGAACCGGAAGCCACGACCAAAACAATAGTAACCAAGCGCTTTAACCACTGAGCTACCTGACCGCTATTTGGAAAGGCAGTACAGGGACCTACAAATCCTACGCGTCTGTCTATCGCCGTCAGTAATTTTTCGAAATTATAAGACAACATGTATTATTTACACAGAAAATTTTACAACCGAATGTAGACAGTATTTTTCTCCTTGTTTCAAAGGATAAGTGTGCAAAGTTTCATCGAGATCGGATGAAAACTGTGGATTTGTATGGAGAAAAAACCAACCAACCAACCAACCAAACAAACAAATATTTATCATTATATATATAGACTAGCTCGTACCTGCGACTTCATACACGTGGATTAATTATTTTCTTGCCAGAATTGAATACCGTATAGAAAGTTATTGCTAACGAAAGATTGGTCCCAAACAACACCGATGCCGCATAATATGACAGGAAAGCTATCACTATATCACTGTACCGTCGAACCTGTCGCTTGAAGAGAATCAATTTCCAACATATTTCTATCACCATTCGATAAGGTCTCAAAATTTCGTGATTACAACTGTTAATCATACTGGAAAAAATGTCTTGTGCCCTTCATACAGATTTTCTTGTCAAATTCCATCAATATCGATATAGCCATTTAGTCGTCAAAACGTAACAAAAAGACGGATACTTACTTCCGTATTTATAATAATATTACTGTGGTTCACACTCACACACTGACTGCGAACAACACCTGAGGGATCATTATAACGTAAAAAAGTGTACACCTACAACATTGCAAGACTACCTACGATTTGCCTCGCATTGCACCCCTAAATTTCTAATATCTACAGTTTAACATTTAATCCGAATAAACGACGGCCCAGGCGGACTCTTACGATCAAAAACAATTTTTAAAAATCATAGCCTCCACGGAGATCTGAACCGGAGACCACGACCCAAACATTACTAAGCAAAAGCTTTAGCCACTGAGCTACCTAACCTCTATTTGGAAACGCAGTAGAGATATCTCCATATCCAACGCGACTGTCTATCGCCGTTCATTAATATTTCGAAATTATAAGACAATATCTATTATTTATACAAATAATTTTTCAATCAAATGTAGACAGTATTTTTCTCCTTGATTCAAAGGATAAGTGTGCAACGTTTCATCGAGATCATATGAAAACTGTGGATTTGTATGAAGAACAAACAAACCAACAATCAATTAAACAAACAAACATACATACATTCATCTTTATATATACAGATTACTGCATGTCACAAACACAATGACAGTGAGTCACCCCTGAGGGATCAATATAACGCAAAAAAGTGTACACCTACAGCATTGCAAAACTACCTACGATTTGCCTCGCATTGCACCCCTAACATCACAATTGTGATATCTACAGTTTAACCTTCAATCCTAATAACCAACGGCCCAGGCGTGACTCTTACGATCAAAAACAATTTTTCAAAGTCTTAGCCTCCACGGAGATTTGAAACGGAGACCACGACCCAAACATTTGTAAGTAAGCGCTTTAACCACTGACCTGCCTGACCGCTACACGGAGAAACAGTACAGAGACGTTCATATCCATCGCGTCTGTCTATCGCCGTTCAGTAGTATTTCGAAATTATCATACAACATGTACTATTTATATAGATAAATCTTCAAACAAATGTAGACAGTATTTTTCTCCTTGTTTCAAAGGATAAGTGTGCAAAGTTTCATCGAGATCGGTTGAAAACTGTGGATTTGTATGAAGAACAAACAATCCAACCAACCAACAAACAAACAAACAAACTAGGGATGTAACGGATATCCGCATCCGCAAGTGCGAAACTTTCGCATGAATTCCTACATCCGCTTCCGCAATTTTTAATGCGGATGTATTGCGGATGTTTTGTTTACATTGCAATATATATCATTCTTTTCTCTTTATTAGAGATTCTGCCCATCGTAGCTTAGCTAACAAAACAGTGATTGTTTTCTGACGATTTTGCAATAAAAGTAACAATGAACTAAACGGTGTTATTACTTAAGCCACGAATTTACTAGTTTAAACTTGCAAGTCAAGTAAAGGTCGCGCTACAATAGACAGCACCGAACCGTCACTGTCACCGACCGACACTTTTCTTATTGTTGTCGCTCACTCGATTGAGGTGAATTCAAACGACATCGCACGGTGTGTCGGCAGTCATTAGTTGGATCTAATTTTTGACGGTGCGGACCGGTGTGGGGCTGGTCGATATGGAGAATCGTATACTAAGAGTTCAGAAATTTCTGGTCCTTTACGACTAACTGTTGTTTTAGCGTTACTGATTGCTTTAGAAAAGCGTCCATTTTTTCAGCCTTACTTTAGGTACATCAGATGTTCGTAAAATGTAGGTATAGCCCTTGCATGTTCACATTAACAAATGAAATTTCCAGACATGAAGGTCGATTTTAAGGCCTGTAAAAATTGCATCCGAGACCCGGATTTTGAACTGGCGACCTTCCATACCCGAATCACACGCCGCAAGCATCTGAATTTAGAAGTACTGAAAAATATGTATTTAATCATATAAAAGAACATTTGTGTTTTGGGATAACAAAAATAAATGCTACAGAAAAAAAGTACCGGTATGTTGAGTTTATTATGGTTGAATATTTATTTGTCATTACATCCAGATTTGTCTCTTGACACAGATGGATACGGCGTACGATTGGGGTACTGAAAGTCCTTTGTTCAAATCCTTGTCTCAGCTGCAAGTTTCATGGGTCTTAAAATTGACAGTTACCTCTGGCAAAGCTTTGATTTTGTTAATGCTAAGATGCTGGGACGCTCCGTGGTTCGAATTTCACATTAATCTGTAGGTCTCCTTTTAAAAATAGGTGACAACGATAGAGATACATTGCGCCGCTGATAAGAAACTCTGTGACTGAAATTTTTAGATCACACGAAATTATTATTAATTTACACAATATTTACAGTCTGTATTTAAATTAAAATGTATAATAATCTTATTATTTTTTGTTGAACAAATATTGAGTGAATCGAAAGGAACCTGTAACTGCTTCCACGGACCATCAAGAGTTCTTTTATCGAAAATCGGAACTCGTAGGTCCTGCAAGTTGTACTGTGAATGCGGTGGGAAGGTGGGTCGCAGGCACTGAACTGAGCGTGACGGGTAGGCGGTAACGGTCTGGCCTCGCATTCGGTAGGACACCGGATCGAATCCCCGTCCGGGCATCCAGATTTGGGTATTCCATGGCTTCCCCAAATCACTCCAGGTGAATGCTTCCATTAAAAGACCATGGCCGAATTCCTTCCCGTTCCAAATACCGATTGTTTCACGCCTCTAATGACCTCGACGTCGACGAACACAAAAAAAAGCGAGCGTGGAGATGAGCGGTGGCGTGGCCTTGTGCTTGACGCTTGAAATAGTGTAGCCAGCCAGGAACTCCGCAAAGTTCATATGATAAGGACTGGTTTTTAGACGCGTACGTAATTGTTTAAATAATTTAATTCACTTGTGAAATCATCCCACATTTTTGTTGTTGAAAGATCAGGCAAAAATAAATCAATATTGCAGTATTATATGCAAATAGAATTTAATTATGAAAAAAGATTGATTTTTACTATATTTTTGATAAAATATTAGAAACTAAATAATTATAAATTTAGTTTTCCACATCCGCTAAACATCCGCATCCGCGGATGTCAAGCTCTGAACATCCGCATCCGAAAACGCATCCACAAAGATGACATCCGCAACAACCCTAAAACAAACATACATACATACATTCATCTTTATATATATAGATTCTGCGTGTGCTGCGGAAAATATGTTTGTATTCGTCAATTAGTGGGAAAAATAAAAAAGCAATAAAATGTGATACAATATTTTTCATTCATTTCATTATATCTTTCAGTGATGATGCCACATTCCTCATATGCATCTTTACAGTACTTAAATTATGTATAACTGTTTATTAACATGTTTATTTATTAGCAAATTTTTATGTGTAATGATTTTCCAGATCCGTGAAGAACCGTGTATTTATGTTACTTCAGTCACCTATATATTAATAGTGTGATCAATTTTGGTAACAGAGCACGATGAATTTCACGTAGCACTTTATCAGCTAACGTGTCCATAAACGCTTTATATAACTTCACCACTTGAATACTTAATTTCTTATAGGTCATGACGCTGAGAAAATGTTTGGTGCTAAACAGGCTAAGCCCTGTTGATTTGCTGCAAAATACGCTACCGGCAAGATCTATATTGTTGAAAAAAATAGTTTTCTACTTGGACACGGTTCAGCAACGTACAATGTGATGGCCTAGAATAACGCTATTTTGCTAATTACTGCTATATAAATGGAACACCGTGTCCAATACCTGGCTAAGTATTCCTCATTCTCCATATGCTACTTATAAATGAAAAACCAATAAGGCTCCCGGACCGGACGGTATTCCTACAAGATTCTACTCTAGTTACGCAAAAGAAATTGCACAGTTTTGATGAAATTATAAACTGCATCCTTGGATCAAGGAAAAATACCAGCCGAATGGAAGACCGCCATCTTAAATACAGTGTTAAAAAATGGGAATGTTAATGATCCTCAAAATTATAGGCCGATCTCGTTAACCTTAATATTTTGCAGGATTTTAGAACACATCATCTATTCAAATATCATGCGGATTTTGGATGAAGGTGAGATTTTAAACCCAAATCAACGTGGATTCAGAAAAGGCCGATGCTGCGAAACACAACTTGCACTTTTAAATCACGACTTGTTCCTTACTACAGATCGGCAATCCCCGGTTGATCTTGTTCTATTAGATTTTTAAAAAAAGCTTTCGACACTGTGCCTCACACTAAGTTACATAGGAAACTTCGTGATTACGGCATATCTGGACAAATATGCGACTGGATTGCAGACTTCCTGAAGATCAGAACACAGTGTGTAGTTCTCGACGGTGAGCGTTCATCACTTACCGAGGCGAGGTCCGGGGTTCCCCAGGAAAGCGTGATAGGGCCTCTGTTGTTTCTCATTTACATTTAATGATTTGTGTGACATAATAATGGGGATGAAAAGATTATTTGCCGATGATGCTATTATTTATCGTGAAATCAAAACCCAGGAAGACTGCGCTTTGTTACAAGACGATATTATGAAAATAATTGCATGGTGTAAAGTCTGACAGGTGGAGTTAAACTCTAAACAGTGCCAAGTCATTCGTGTAAGTAAAAAGGTGACACCATTTAGCTCTGAATATACAATTAATGGTACTGTCCTCAGAACGGTAGATACGCTAAATACCTAGGAGTAACAATTCGTAATAATTTTCGTGGAATGAGAATATAGAGAATGTAATTGGGAAAGCAAATCGTACTTTAAAATAATGCACTCCGGAAGTGAAATCGATTGCATACAAGTCACTAGTGCGTCCTCACTTAGAATATTATTGTTCTGTATGGGGTCCCCACCAAAAGGGGTTAATGGGGGCATTAAAGAAGGTCCAAAGAAGAGCTGCCAGATTCGTGACAGGTATATATAGTTGGAGGGAAAGCGTAAGTGCGATATTGAAGGAGTTAGGAACACTGAATGCGATGCTCTAGACAGAAGCTAACTGAAAAATTCACGACTGACGTATTTCGGAACGACAGCAAAATATTATTGCTACCAGCAACATTGATATCTCGGAATGACCGCGAAAATAAGATAAGAGAAATCAGGGCCAGAACCGATTCTTTTCTGTATTCAATTTTTCCACGATCGATTAGGGAATGGAATAGAAAGGATTTATTGGGCGAGTAAACGTAAAATCCGACAGGAGTAGCTTTCGATAAAGCACTCCGGCCATCCAGATGTGGGTTTTCCATAGTTTTCCCAGATCACTCCTTGCGGATGCTGGGATTGTTACTTACAATAGCCCATGGGCGTCTCCTGCCATATCCCGTATATCCCTTCCAAACTATTACCCTTTCGGATAGGTGCAATGCACCCACCGCCACACACTTTTAGTGAATCGCGGAGTAATAATAATAATATGATAACGTAACTTCGATCTGTCCAACATTTTCAAGCACCAACACTAGATGAAAATATTTATTTCACTGACTGTCCTATAATTAGACGTTTTGTATAAATTGTATTCAGTTTGTACACCGACGCAAACAGGGACACTAATCGTAACATTACTGCAGACTGACCTGCATCGTGTAAGAATGTAACACTATAAAAAAGTAATAGTGGCGGGAAGATAGATAATTGACGCCCATATATCAACAACCGGGTGTTGAGAACACAATAAACAACGTAATTAATGTTCATGATAACAGTGCTGATACTGAAGTTGGCCGGGGCAGTCATCTTACCACTGTGTAACGAAACACAAAACTGCATGACAATTAATGTAACTGAAATATAATTAGGCAAATGTGCAAATTAATGCTTCCTAAATTAAAAAAAATAATGATCGTTATACATAGGTTTAGTGGCGATCCATGCTAGCTCACCTGCGTGTGAGGAATTTTGCCGAACACATCTGATTCTCTGATCAAGCCTAGTCCAAACACTACTATCTTTAAAAGGGCTACCCATTTATTCCAGTCAGTACTATTTTACAAGTCATCTCCCTAATTATTTTGATACTAGTAGAACTATAGTCGATGGAGCGATCATTTCATTAACATTTCTTGTTAGCGTGATGATAGCTACCTTGTAGGAATGAGAGGGTAGTAACTATGCTTAGATTCCTTCTGAATTAAATCCTGAAGAGAATTCGTTTAACACGTTCAGTGCGGGAGAGATAGGATCGTCCTCACACACACACATACACACAGAGAGGGAGAGCCACCAGTATCTGCCATTTCTTCAAAAGGCAGTGTTTTGTGGGAGTTACTGTCCTAGGATATTTTCTCCTATTAGCAATGTTGGTCAATTGTTCTGAGTTGGTTTGTCTTGTCGTTGGTGCATTAGGTTATTAAGCTGAATGGTCTTTTATGTCGATCCACTGAAATATCATACTGCCCGATGGTTTTGATTGTTTGACTTCTGGGAGTTATTGAAAAATGTTTTTGCCAGCAGCCTGAATCTATCCAGGAGTTTAGGCAGTGTTGTAGCCTCGTGTATGGCATCGGTCGGGAAATGACTTGGTAAATGTAGGACTCTTTTCAATGCCCGGTTTTGAATGACTTGTAACTTTTGTATTTCATGATTTGCGGCGTAATCCCATATGGGACATGCATATTCCATAATTGGTCTGATGAGGGTGGTATAGATATTGACTCCAGTATTAAGATTGATAAGAGGGTATAGTTGTTGTAACCTCGCACTCGCTCGACATCTAACTTCTTCTATGTGGGCGTGCCACGTTAGTCTCCTATCTAGTGTGACAGCCAGATAGCGAACGGTTGTTGTCCAGGGGATGTCCTTGCGGTTGAGGTGTAGTATATGATGTGGTATCACCGGAACCAGAGAATCACGTCTTCGCGTAAGCATTATGGTTTACGTTTTGGCGGGATTGATTTCGATCCTTCATCTCCTTGCCCAAGCAAGAATTTTCTGTAGTATTTCCTGGAGACTTCGAGTTACAATAGCTCTGCTGAGAGAGAAGTATGCGGTGTCGTCTGCATAGTTCGTAACCTCTACGCCGAAGTTATTTGGCACATCGGTGGTGAACAATGTATAGTACTGGTCCGAGAACCGACCCTGGGGGACGCCAGCCCGAATCCGTCTTCTGGTTGACATGGACACTGAATGTGCGGCCGGTGAGGTAGCTCCTAATAAGTTTCACATACGAGCCTTGGAACCCCTGCTCTTAGAGCCTGAGCAGGAGTCCCGGCCGCCATAACCGAGTCAAAGATGTCAAGTAGCACCATCCCGCAGTATTCCTTGAAGTTAAAGGCCCTGGTAGCTTTCTCGACGACCCTCATGAGCTCCTGAGTGGTGGAGTGACCTTTTCTGAATCCAAGTCGATGGTCGGGAATGATACTGTTTGCCTCTATGTGGGTGTACAAGCGTTTGAGAAGCAGTCTCTCAAACACCTTACTAACTGCTGAAGGAAGCTAATGGGCAGGTAATGTTGGGGGAAGAGTGGGTATTTCCCGCTCTTATGTATACCGACTGCTTTCTGCATGTTTCCAGTATCGAGGGTATTTTTGCAGTCTTAGAATTTTGTTGAAGATCGCTGTCATGTATGTTATGGCCTCAGGTGGTAGTTGCGGAGTAGAAGGTTTGTAACCTTATACAGTCCCGAAGCATTGCGAGAGGGACATCTGGCTACTTCCTCAGTGGTGATTGGCTCGATTTCAAACTCATCCTCTCCGCGAAGAAAGACTTGCCGGCCTCGGTAGCGTAGGGGCTAGAGTGCTAGCTCCACGTGCCGAAGGTCGCCGGTTCGAATCCGGCCGCGGGCATGGATGTTTAAGTGTTGTGTGTCTTTGTGAATGTCCTGTCCGTCCTGTGGTGTCTATACATAGGATGCATAAACGCACATGAAGAGATATAACACATTGAGCTGGCTGAATGGCTTAGTCGCCAAAAGCCATAAAAAAAAAATAAAAAAAAGAAAGACTTGTAATCGACGGCGCACTGTATTCAGACGGCGATGATTCACGTTGGTTTGTGCTGACCGGAAGTTCTTTTCAAAGGTGTCCGCTAGGGCATTAGCCTTATCCTCAGGGCTATATATGAGTCCTCTCTTGCCGTGGAGTGATGTAAGTCGTTGCCTGTGTCGGGTTAGCCTCCTAGTCTGGTTCCAGAGTGATTCATCATCAGGATTAAGCATGGAGATGCGGGCTCTCCATTCCCTATTTCTATGCTCTGTCAATGAAACTTTTAGCTCCCTCTGTTGGCGGTTTAGAAGTTGTTAGGTAGAAAGGTTTCTTGTTAACATCCAATCTTTCGTAACCCTATTTTTATGTCGTATTTGCGCCACTAGGTGAGGAGGAAGTTGTGGGGATGTATGCTTGGGTGTCGTTAGTAGTGTCGTGGCCACAGAGGCGTTGCATTTCTGGATGGCTTCATCGATGTTGCCTATGTCGGCGGCAGCAGAGAATTCGTCTCTAAGTAACTGTTGATAGCGTCTGCAGTTGGTTTGATAATAATTGGGCCTGGTTTCTTCCAGCGTTTGACAGGATCCGATATTGATCTCCATCAGCACTGGGCAGTGTTCTGACGACAGCCGGTCAATGGTGGAGACAGCCACAAAGCCTTGAATAACTTTTGTTATGAGTATGTCAACTACGTCCGGTCTTCTGCCAGTGCAGGGATAATGCGTAGGCTCCTCTGGGCCAGTCACACACATGTCGTATCTTTTGGTTAGTCTTCGCAGTGCTTTATCCACCTGGTTAGCTACAATACTGTTCCAGTCATGGTGCTGACTTTTAGGTCTCCTCCAATCAGGAGTTTGCCTCTGGTGGTGCCTAAAACTGTGAAGTCAGCTTCCTCCATTATCCTACGGGGGGGGGGGGCGGTAGGGAGAAACTACTGTTAGTTTGCCATTGGCGGTTACCATCTCGACACCGACGGCTTCTATCTGCTGTAGTGCTGGTACTGTAATTTCGTAGTGAGGGATTGCTACTTTTCCTCCAGCAGTTGTAGTTAGCTACTGAGGCGCGCAGTACTTGTTTCAGATGTGTCATGGACACCAGACACACGTCTACTGTCTGCTCGAGGAGGAACTGTCTGAATTAGTGCAGTTGGCCAAAGATGTTATTAGCATTCCAAATGCCAAAAGTGAGGGAGTGCATTGTGCGGTGTCTATCCATCATGGCTACAATGTGAGCATTTTGGGACAGCCAAGGCTTTCGTCACTGCAACGGTCAGATTTCCAATCTGCTCTGTGAGGGCGCACATCATTTTCATGATGGACTCTAACATGCAGGCAAGCCTATCACAGTTACCGTTCGAGGAGTGTTTGGTTGCATCTAAGCAGCTTCTGTGGTTGGTACTTGCAGTTCTTCTTTGCTTGATGGTTGTGGGCTGCTTTGCGAGTATTCCATCAGTTGGAGTTACAGCAGTGCCACAAGTGGAGTTTGAGGGTGCTTCAGTTGGATTGTCGCAGTTGGCAACCAGCGATTTTGCGTCGTCGTGTCTCTGAGGTTGCTGATTGGCTTGTTTCCTTTTCCTTCTGTTTAACTTTTTACTGGGCTATGAGGGCTGTGACTTAGCCTTGGGTTTGATATTGTTGTTGGTCGTCTTGGAATCGTCTGGGATTTGTTCTTGTTCCTGATCTTCTGCTGGCGTGGTGCCTAGAGGGTTTCTTTTTTGGGTTTGGTTACGGCTTGAAGGGGAATTTTCTTTCTCTGTCAATAATCCTCTTTGCCGGTCCCGAGCACTTTTAAAGGCTTGACAGCCTTTATAGCTTGCCACGTGTCCCCCTCCGCAGTTGGAGCATTTGGCTGCATCTGTTTTTCCTTTTGTGAGGTGCACATTTTGGTATCACGCTTCCCGGCACACTTCATGCAAACAGGGGGCATTTTGCAGTTCTTTTCAATATGTCTAAAACGCTGATAATTGAAACATTTAGAAGGTCCTGCTGTAGCCCGAAGCTTCTCGGCCTGCACTTTCAGGTGACATATCCTGTTAACCCCGAAGATTGTTCTGTTTCCAGGAACGGTGGCATGGGCACGTTACTGCCTGGATGTTTAAGTTGGATCACCGTCTGTACAGAAAAGCCCATTGCTATGAGTTCGTCTTTCAGATCCTCAGTGTGCAAGGAATGAGGAATGCCCCTGAATACCACTTTCCAATTTGGGACCGACCCAATTGGGAAGGTATAATACGGGGTTCCTTTCCTGAAGCATCCCCATAGCGGCAGTGTAATACTCAGTGGTGGTATATGTAAACTTGATCTAGTCGCCGCCCGCAGTCTTGGCGGTGAAGGAGCTCTTCACGACGGCGTCGACTCTGTCGTGAAGTACCTTTTAGTTTTCGTCAATCTGAACGACTATCGGTGGAATACGCGCCGATCGCCGTTCCGTTACACGTTCAGTTACAGTACAGTCAGTTTGTGGTGGTTCACTTTGCAGTGGCTGAAATTTGTTGCCTGTTTCAATAGTCGTTTATTGGTGAGTTGAGAGCGGTATTTTGGTTGTGCCTCGTGGAGACGCAAAACCCTCTTCATCTTGCTGGTAGGTATATTGCGTGCGGTAATGCAGCGTCTATAAATCTGATGCCGTAAAGAACCGATGAGTTGAAGGTGCTGGTCCAGAAGCGGGGTCTTCCAGGGGTGCTGTTGTGTCCTTGTTCATTTTGGTTGATGTCTGCACAGACCGTGCGGGCCTCTTCTTCTTTGAGGCTTTACCCATCTTCTTGACATGGGTTTCGCCAGAGGAAGAGCAAGCTGCACTGCGCTTTTCGGCATCTGAGTCCGAGTATTCTTCATCGGAGTTGTTGTTGTATGGGCCTCTATAACCAAACTTTGCTTCAGTTTCTTCTGGCGAAGGTGAACGTGGGGAGTCTGTAGCGTTGTTCGCCGCAAGAGCGTGACGTACGCCAGCCGCTGTCAACATATCCCCGTGCAGGGGTATCCTAGCGGTGGTGTCGTAGCGGAAGTGTTGCTCTGGACCCTAGTTACACCTCAAGGTTAGCCAGGACCAGAGGAAACCCTAAGCCCACGCCAGGGGTTTACACTCAGGAAGTGGGCTGTGTGGCAGTTCAACCCTATCAGCCTCGGGAGGGATCCCCAATGAAGAGAAAGCAGGCTAAAAGCCTTACTCTCTACTTCGTAATAAGTGCGCGACAGTACTCGCATACGCGAGCACAGTGTAAAGCGAAAAGCAGTCGACAGTACACGCGTATACGAGCACAGCAAGCCTGCGTGGATCGTCCTCAGTGACTGAAGGTATCCAAACTAGCCCCACCACAGACTCTTTCAACCAAGTCGACACCACCGACCAATCAGTAACTGATTCATATTAGCAACGTAGCATTCTTGCTTTTAAAGGCTCGTCAAAGATAACCCCAAACAAACGATAAATAGACAACTTCCCTATCTAACCAACAAGCCCTCCCTAACCCCACTAGCTATAAATAGGCCAACTCAACACGTAAATTGGCCGTTGTAAATAAACAGCATAATTACTCAATCTCCATTAGTTATAAGTAGGAATAGGAAGTACTAGGGTTAGGCATTAGTTAGGTCCTAAATTGTTGTTGGAAAAAAATTAAATCCTACATTAGGTAGGTACCCGTAAGTAGGTAATAAGATTGTAAATACTTCATGTAAATAATTTCCTGAAATTAGATCAGCACAGCTCAAATTAGGATAAATACATTCAGGCCAGCCTCAATAACTAGATTTAGATATTAGCAATAGGACGACCTGCAGCTTATGTTTGCGATATATCACGATGGATGGATGGATGGTTTCCGTATTTTGTGTACTTCTAACTATTTAGTGTTCAATGGTGAACTCTAGAAGCATAATGAACAAAGTAATGGAATTAGTAAACTTAATAGAGTTATATGAAACACACAGGGTAGAATCTTTGTTAAAAGAAGGAGTTGACAATGAGGTTGTGATGAGAATTATTGTTAGAGGGACCTAAATGGAGAGTTTGGGTCAAAGTCAAGTTTCTCATTGCAATTTGTGTATATTGGGAATCTAGCTGGTTGACAAAAAAGTTGTATCCCATTAAAATGTGAATTTAAATTGAATTTCTTCTACAAATAAATTTCTATAAATCGATACAGGTAAATCTGTGGGCCCCACTAAGAAAAATGAACATTTAACCTATTATCTACAGCAAATGATTTGAGCATAGTAGAATTATCAATACTGAATCTACAGGCTCACTGTCTTTACTTTGATGAGGTTCATGAGACAATCTCCAATAATTGGGGGGCTAACGGCTTATATAGACCTTGCACAAACACCTTCCCACAGTCGGGAGCGGAATGTGTTTCCATCACTTGCTTCTTTCCGCTCAATATGCACGGCAGGTAGCGAATTCTGGAACCTGCCATTAGCGTCCTTTGTCGGGCGATCTGATGAAATAGAGCTCGCGGGCTAGGGACCACCCTGCTACTGATCACAATGTGGTGGAGTTTGAGAATGAAGTATTTCACGGCGTATCGATGATATGAAGTCTTCGCGGGTACTCCGCCGTATGGTGTTGAAGAGAACAATAAGGAGCTTTCGGCGGCTGGCTCTGCCGCCGACCTGAAGATGGCGATAGAGCTAGCAGCCGAAAGCTCCTTATAGTTTTTCTTCAATACCATACGACGGAGAACCCGCGAAGACTTCATATAATGTGGTGGAGGTTTAACACCACATCGCCTACCTCCATAGGATGATTTTTTATGACACAGTCAAGAAATGATGTCCTCCACATAGTTCATAGCAACACTTCACTTAACATAGTTTACATCTGAAGCACTGTTGGTCTCATGCCTGCTACCAGATCTCAGTTATGATGTTATACTCATTATAACTGCTGAAATTCTGCAGTTCCTAATGCACTAATTGTGGAATATGGCGCTGGCCTCATTAACACAATATTAACGATAAACAAAAGAAAAAATCCTATTATGAGCATCCAATATTTGTAAATTGCTTAATCTCGTTAACATGAGAATACATCGAAAATACTATGAATACAACATTAGTAGTAAAAAGAATTGTCCTCTTTCTTTACTCACATTTTTTTAAAAATTGCTTAGTGTTCTGACATTTAAATACAAAGAAAACACTATAAACATAACCTTAATTTTACCGTCTCGATCTCAATGTTGAGATATACGGGAAAAGAAACTGCACTACATGAATAACTAAAAAAGGGGAAAAACAAGTGTGGGTACATCGGAAGTTATTGCATCAAAGACGTCACCTTCGATACCTAGATGCCCATTCTACTCATCCATCCACACGCATTCTTTCAATATTTATTCTAGTAACAGCAAATTGAAGCTGAACTTAAGCACAAATGTATGAAGTAATATATATATGTAAGTATACACATACAAAAGCAATTAATGCAGTACTCTACCACCAAAAGCCAAAATATCGAAAGCACATCACAAACAGCAATGTGTAAACAACATCTGGCAAGCCTCTAGGACAGCGGTTCCCTACCTTTATTGGGACACGACCCACTCTTAGGTAAAAACATGTTTCGCTACGCACCTACTATGAGAGGCTATCTAATATCAAAATTGGAGCTGTTGTATGACTTCGATAAGCTATCTACTATCCTATCCTACGAAAAAGCAAATTTTCTTACAAAGTATATTCTATCAACAAAGACAAGAATTGGTAATACACAAAACAACAAACATATTATAGACCAGTAGGCGGCTGCACAGACCATCAGCTCATCAAGTTGACTGCTGAAATTCCATGATTAGAAGTACCTCGATCAGCATATTAAAATGAAACTGGTCTGCCAAGTCGCTTTATGATGGAAACCACCTGCAGACCCGATTTTAGTGGATGTTTGGAAGTTTTATCAGTGTGTTTTACCGCACCCAAATGTATGAAAATATGGAAGACTGGGAGGAGGAAAAGACCATGGTAAACTTACCAGTCAACCACTGAAATGGGATTTTTAGGTGATTTCCACCAAGATACGATCAGTGCATTTTGATTTGCAACATGAGCTTTAACTAATTCTAGAATTTCAGCCGTCAACTCGATAAGGTGATGCTTTGTGCAGCTGCCTCCCGCTTTATTACATAGATAATGAAAAACACGTTCAGTTATAATAAAAACACAACTTTACAATCAGTGAGATTTCTAGCCTTGGTGTTTACTGATGAGAGCATCGATATCAGGGTTAACACTGGTTAATATTTACCTTAAGCCACTTTCTACACATAGTTTATTTCTGTATTTGTTTTTCAAAACAATATAGTAGAAAAATCCCGTTTACACAAGTATGTCGTGTTGAACGGCATCAAGAACTTCACAGCTAATTTAGAGATTTCTAGATACTCTTCTCGTACATTGATCCAGAAGGAAATTAAGGATTTCATGATTATTGCACTTGTAAAATATCGTGTTATATTTTTTAAATAGATGAATTAAAAGCTATATTTCTGTGGCAAAAACTTCGATTGTTCCGCGACCCACCAAAACACACGCAGCCACCCACCAGGGGGTCGCGACCCATAGATTGGGAACCGCTGCTCTAGGATATTTCTTGCGAGTGGCCTAACCCACTGCTCCTTGGAAGGGTAACCTGCGTCTTGCATCAGTGCGTCCCTGGGACCTTCATCACACCTCGACATCTGTCGCTCAGACGATTAGGTCACCAATCCCGTACCCACATTGCGGTTCACATCTACAACCTTCACACATCAATCAGAATGATGGCGAATACTATAAAATTCTCCCAGCGAACACTTCAGGGAGGTAGTGCATATAACTTGGGGTTTATTTCAGGGAGTTTAGTTGCGCCAACCAACCTTTCTTGAGGGGCGGGTGACATCGCTCATTTTTCAATGTTCATAGCTAACTTCCAGTTTTGCGAGCGTCCTTGTGTTGTTGCCATAGTCTCCGGTTCTATTACACTACTCAAACAGGTACGACTCATCTACCTGACTATTAAGTTGGAGGGATTCAACTTTACATTTGAACAAACTTTGTGTACACATATGCCATAAGGGATTAGTGATTACTGTGGTTTCAGGTGCCAATTGTGGCCCGACAGGAGACTTACTGATTGGTCCTCCCTAGACACCAGTTAATTTTCCGTCTCGGTCGCTATTTGATTTTTACGCGCTGTTCCATGAAGGATGAAGGCCTCAGTTCTGCCCCAAAACAAAAAAAACGATCATCGTCTCCAAATCTGGCGAACATGAGTTTAGTTCCTCTCTCCATTTCTTCACCGTCTTCGATGTTAGTCCCTGCTCTTCTGGATTGTGATTACTTGCGTTTTGAACCGGTAAAAACAACTTCTAGCGACTTCACAGAATGGTAAGCTACATATATTCTACCGTTATGTTTTCCGTCACCCCCATTATCAATGGTTAGCTTTCCGTCTCCTGGGATCCTTATAGTCTATACCTTACAGGGGTACTATCGAGTAGGAGTAGCTGTACAGTGTAAGCATCCTAAAAACGTTATTCGAGACACTCACGAGGAATATTTTCCGCTGAGTGTTTCTGCTGTCTGCCGCGCCTAATAGCTTCGAAATACTGACGCGTATCATCGAAGTTCTCCTTTGCGTAATTTCTGACAATGTCAGTGGGGGGAGGGGCACGCGCTGCCCATTCTGCTGGAAATTCCTACTGTCAACCTCCCTTCCATCCTTCCGGTGGCGGTAACACTGGTTACCATCTGATTTGAAGTTTCTTTTCGACGTTTGGCCGGCGCCGATTCGGCCAAGAATACGCATGTTGCTTATCAGCTAATAAAAAGTCCGAATGACCGTCGGACTGATGTGACTCCCCACGTGTGACGGAAAATGTGCTCCGATATGTGAGATCAATTCCTCATCTTCCAACGGATGATCCAAATATGGTGACATCACTCGAAGTCTCATCGCGAACAAAGCCATTGATTCGTGGCCCCTGGGTTATATTTCCCTTTAGATATTTTCGAGCGCCAATCTATCTGCTCCGTCTCCGACCAGAACATTCTTAAGAATGTGGTCTCGGGCTCGTCGTAAGGGGTGTTCCGCGTTACCGAGGTGGTGAGCCAAAGTTTGGCCTCCTCATCAAAGGCTTGAAGAAGCACCCGGTACCGGAAAGCGCTTTGCTTAAAAGTAATCTAAGTCTCCGATTAACATGCTTGGATTAATCCCCTTGCGGATGCTGAATTTTGTTAGAGGCAGGTCGACATGCATCCCAATAATTACTGTAGATGCAGGAGCTTCTTTGTTTTTCAAGAAGTTAATCTCCCCAGTAATTTTTTGAACACACTCTTTGCTTCTCATCTTTAAACGAGTTTTGTGTGGTCCGTAATCCTGCATTATCTTCTCATAGTGAACCGATAGTGCTAACTATTTCTTCGAGGTGGTTATTTACCTCAGCAAAATTGCCATCTGTATGCATTCTGGTTTCATTGCTGTGGGTGCTCAGATTTGCCCGTTCTCTGCCCTTCCAGGACGGCCAGTTCCGTATGCGTGGAGCTTGTGACCGTATTTAGGCTTGATTGCATCGAGCTGCTAATTCGATGGAAGTGGACTGAACTGTTGAAATTTCTTCCCCAAAATTAGCCTTGAAACTTTCAACGTTGAATTCCTTTCCAATTTTGAAACTATACAGCTGATTTCCGAATTCCCTGGCCATTAGTTAATTTTTTCTTTGAAGCATAGAATTCGCTCGTTAGTGGTAACCATTCTAGTCCCTCATTAATAGTTGTTAACTGTGATTTGACTGTATCAAACCGGGCACTAACCGAATCGGAGCGCTTATCAATTTTTTTCAAGAATAATTCCTTCATTTTGAATATGAGATCTGCTGTGGTAGATGTCATCCCCGGGACTTGCCGTGGTCTCCCGTTATTTGCAAATTAATGACCACCAATTAATCTATTATCTCTTTTTGCACTGTATTTTCGTCCAGACCTTAGCATAAATTTTTGATAACTGCGCAATCTGACAAGTGAAAGAATTAACATATATAAATTGCAGACAACCCAAAGTAGACGTGAACACGCCAACGTCGTTACTAACCAAATTCCAGCTGAGAGCATTCAGTTTTTAAATAACAAAAAATCGACCGTCTTAACATACACACAAAAATACTATGGATTTCAGCATACCAACAGTCTGCGCATATATATATCGTGCAGGTACATTTCTATAAATAATACAGCTCTTCCCGCTGGAAAGGAATAACACACATTTATTCACCAACCATCCACGGACACCAAAGCTTCGAAGGTTTCGAACCACGAAACATCTATGGCTTCAATCACGTCCGTTGCCATTCGTTTCTGCCAGCGTTGGCCTCCAAGTTGGGAGACAATGTAATGGCGATTGTGTGTGCCACGTTACCATCGGTCGCGGCGTCGGCTGCGGCGTCGGAATGGCGTCAGAAGAGCTCCGGTGTTGGCACAAGGACATGCGATACACTGCCAGGACGGTGAAACGCCACCACCGTGGCAAACGGCTCCCGTCGAGCTTACACAGACTCCTTCCCGTCGCAAAGTTGGAAGCGGAATGTCGTTCTATCACTCTCTTCTCTCCGCTCAGTATACGCGGCAGATAGTTAATTCCGGTAACCGGCCATTAGCGTCCTTATTTACGCGATCTGGGGAACTAGCGGCTCGAGGGCCGAGGGCCACCCTGCCACTGATCACAATGTGGTGGAGGTTTAATACCACAAGGTTATCCCTTATAGTTGCACTGTGTACCGCAGAGATAAAGGAGCAATTAGTGGGGGATTTTCGTATTGGTTAGCAATGCTTACTACAGTTCTCGAGTGTCGCACAACGATGAAGTGCGTCGTTTTCAATTCTGTGCCCAATCTACAGAACAAGACAAAAAAAATCGCAGAAAAACTTGTGTTTAGTGATGAGGCCACTTTTCATGTGAGTGGAAAAGTGAACAGGCACAATGTGCGCATTTGGGGGACCGAAAACCCCCATGCTAATGTGCAGTACGTTCGTGACTCTCCCAAAGTGAACGTGTTTTGCGCGATCTCACGAAAGAAACTTTATTGGCCTATTGCTTTAATGAGGTGACAATCACAGGGAAAATCAATCTGAAAATTTTACAGAATTGACTCATGTCACTTCTGGAAGCTGACAGTGAATATTTCATTTTCCAGCAGGACGGTGCTCCACCCCATTTTTCTCTAGTTGTCCGTGATTTCGTAAACACCAGGATTCCAAACAGATGGATTGGTCGTGCTGGGGATGCTGATCGTCAGCTGATGTCATGGCCTCCTCGTTCCCCTGACCTAAGCCCCTGCGACTTCTTTGTTTGGGGTTTCGTAAAAGACACAGTGTTCGTGCCACCAGTACCAGTTGATCAGCCAGACCTGCGGGTTCGCATCACCAATGCATTTGCTCTCATTGACAGAAAGATGCTGCATCGAGTATGGGAAGAACTCGATTATAGACTTGACGTGTGCAGAGTCACTAAAGGTGCACATATTGAGCGTCTGTAGACACTCAAAAAACTTTCACAGTTTGGTTATATAGCTGAGTAATATTGTAAGTATATGTCAAATAATAAATCTGTAGTAATTTTCTGAAATCAATGCAATCATTTTGACTAGTCATGTATATACTAGCTACTGTTTGTTAAAATTGTAACATCAAGAAGGAGACATGCGATTACGAGAAAATATATTACTCACTAGTGCAACCGACAGACGTTGTTCTGTCCATATTTCAATAAATTTGTTTGTGATCGTTTTCTGAGTTTATAAAAAGCTATTGAAAATATGTAAACAAAGTACAAATTGGAAAAAACTTATTTCTGTGTGATAATTGTATTTATGAATGGTTGTTTCCATGGATATTCAATTTGAGGAGCAGTACGTTCAGAAGTAAGGCATTGGGAAATTTTACATCCGAGATGAATTCTATCAGCAGTGCACCGCTGAAATGCTGGAAATGTGTGTTTTGCCTGGAATGTGATCGCCTTTCACCCATGCGGTTTTATTCCAGAATTTAAGTTACATTTGATTTAAGTCAGAATTTCATATTAACCTGATGATTTATTTTCTTACGTATAATTTGAAATCTAAATGAATCTCAAGGTTTTTTATTTCCAATGCTATTACAATTACTATTACAATTACTCCGCGATTCACTAAAAGTGTTTGGCGGAGGATGCATTGCACCTATCAGGAAAGGTAATGGTTTGGAAGGGATATGGCAGGTGGCGCCCATGGGCTATTGTGAGGAACCATCCCAGCATTCGCCTGGAGCGATCTAGGGAAACCATGGAAAACCCAGATCAGGATGGCCGGAGTGCTTTATCGGAAGCTACTCCTGTCCGATTTTGTGTTTACTCGCCCGGTAAATCCTTTCTATTTCATTCCCTAATCGCTCGTGGAAAAAATGAGTAGAGAAATGAATCGGTTCTGGCCCTGATTTCTCTTATCTTATTTTCGCGGTCATTCCGAGATATGAATGTTGCTGGTAGCAATATTTTTTTGCTGTCATTCCGAAATACGTCAGTCGAGAATTTTTCAATTAGCTTCTGTCGAGAGCAATGCCTTCGGTGCTCCAGGTCTTCCCAACCTAACTCCTTCAACATGGCACCTACGCTTTCCCTCCAACTATATATACCTGTCACGAATCGGGCGAATCTTCTTTGGACCATTTCTAATGCCTCCATTAATCCCTTTTGATGGGAACCCCCCAGAGAGCAATAATATTACAAGTGAGGCCTCACTAGTGACTTGTACGCAATCGATTTAACTTCCGGAGTGTATTGTTTTAAATTACGACCTAGAAATCGAAGCATACGATTTGCTTTCCCAATTACATTCTCGATATGCTCATTCCACGACAAATTATTACGAATTGTTACCCCTAGGTATTTAGCGGAATCTACCGTTCTAAGGACAGTGCCATTAATTGTATATTCAAAGCTAAATGGTGTCACCTTTTTACTTACACGCATGACTTGGCACTTTTTATCGTTTAACTCCAACTGCCAATCTTTACACCACGCAATTATTTTCATAATATCGTCTTGTAACAAAGCGCAGTCGTCCTGGGTTGTGATTTCACGATAAATAATAGGATCATCGGCAAATAATCTTTTCACTCCCCCTATTATGTCACACAAATCATTAATGTATATGAGAAACAACAGAGGCCCTATGACGCTTCCTTGGGGAACCCCGGACCTCACTTCGGCAAGTGATGAACGCTCACCGTCGAGAACTACACACTGTGTTCTGTTCTTTCAATTCCGATTAACCCACCACCAAACCGGTTTTCATTGTTTCATAGATCTTGCACAGTTTAATGCCTCCAAAGATTTTTTTTATGTGCCACCATGCATTTATTCCAAACTATCAATTTGCATCGCTACAAACCTTTGGCTATCACACAGTTCTTCGAATGGTTGTACGTTGGAGTTTTGTTGGTTTGCGTTTTCAACGGCAACTTGAATGCTGATTGAGCTGTTTGACTGCCTTCCAACAACGTACCTGCAATTCCTTATGAAACAAATACAAGTGTAATTTTACTCTGTAAGCGAATTGTTGCCAAAATTAATTAGATCAAAAACATTTTTCCAGTTCCATCTGGAGCGTCCAAGAAGAAAATCCCTCTAGTTTCATCTTTCACAACTTTCATGAGAGTACGTGTATTTTTGTTGCCGATTCAACAGCGGAACGTTCGTTCGAACTCTCAATGCATCAGTCTAAACTGCTGGGATTAGCAGAACTTTCCAAGTCTTATGAATGGTTTACACGCTCAAGCCATTTACACAAAACGGTTTGCGCAAGCCAGTATGTGCAAATGAACTGAATGAAATGTCTCCGTTTACACGTTCAGCTTGGTTTGCGCAATTGTGAAGTGAATAACCCCAAAAATTGTAGTTTGCTGAGTTCAAAATGGAAAATTTTGAGGATAACCTAATTCTCTCAAAGGCTGCGGTTTGCGTTATATATATAAAAAAAGAACAAATTAAAGGCGAATGAAACGAAATGGTCTAAACCATGGTTACTAAAAACGGATTTTTTTTTATACCAATTTTATAGCTGAATTACCCAGTGAGTCTGACGTTTTTCGCATCTATTTGCATATACCATAATTTGCCAAATTCACCAATAATTTCAAAAGCAGACATGCTTGCAATTTTTCTACCAAAATGTTATGCCCATCACACTTAGCATTGCGGCCGCTGTATCCTTTTAAACCCCCTACACACGACCTGATCTGATGCCTGATACGGTCAGATCAGGAGCGATATCGTATGGTGTGTAAGTTTGTCGCCTGATAAATACTTGTCGGGTGGCAGAGTCAGCCGATCTGGTCAGGGTCTGACTACATCATGTCGTGTAGAGCGTGACATGATTTTTTTTTTTTTGCTGTCGTCAGTCTTTAGACTGGTTTGATGCAATCCTCCATCCCTTCCTATCCTGTGCTAACCTCTTCATTTCTACATACCCCTTACAATCCACGTCCTCAATTATCTGCTTCATATATTCTAATCTCTGTCTACCTCTGCAGTTCTTACCTTCAACTGTTCCCTCCACTAACAAATTAACCAATCCAGCATGTCTCAAAATATGACCTACCAGCCTGTCTCTTCTTCCTGTAAGCTTCTTCCATAAACTTCTTTTCTCACCCATCATTTCTAAAACTCGTTCATTTCTTACTTTGTCTGTCCACCTAATTTTCAGCATTCTTCTGTAGCACCACATTTCAAATGCTTCAAGTTTCTTTCTTTCCGGTATTCCTAAAGTCCATGTTTCGCTACCGTAAAGTGCTGTGCTCCACACATAGAGTTTTAAGAAGTTCTTTCTAATTCCTAGATCAATATTTGAAACTAAAAGGTTTCTCTTTTTCATGAAGGCTATTTTTGCTAGTGCTATTCTGCTTTTGACATCATTCCTGCTTCGGCCATCGGTTGTAATTTTGCTTCCCAAGTAACAGAACTCACTCACTTCTCCTATTGCATCAGATCCTATTTTTATATTTAATCTGCTAGTATTGGTGTCATTTCTGCTACATTTCATCACTTTTGTTTTACTTTGATTTATATTCAGTCCAAAATCTTCCTTCAGTATTTTGTTCATGCCATTCAATAACTTCTCAATATCCTCAGCCCTCTCTGCTAATAAGACAATGTCGTCAGCAAATCGTAGCATACTGATTTTTTCTCCCTGAAAACCTTATGCCACATGGAAATTTTTCTTTGACTTTCTTCATTGCTTCTTCTACATACAAGTTGAATATTAACGGGGATAGACTACAACCTTGTCTCACACCCTTTTTAACTGATGCATGTCTCTCGTGATTCTCTACTTTTATTACAGCCACTTGATTCTTATATAGTTTATAGAGTATTCTTCTATCTCGATACTTTAGACCTGACTTCTTTAAAATTTTGAACATCTTGTCCCACCTAACATTATCAAAAGCTTTTTCTAAATCAACAAATGCCATAAAAGTATCTTTGTTTTTCTTGATCCGCCCTTCAAGTATTAATCTTAAAGACAGAATTGCTTCCCTTGTACCGCGATTTTTCCTAAACCCAAACTGATCTTCACCTACTATCTCTTCTACTACCCTTTCCATCCTTCTGTATATTATTCTGGTCAGTAATTTTGAAGCATGTGATGTTAGACTAATTGTGCGATAATTCTCACATTTGTCAGCTTGTGCTTTCTTTGGAAGTGTGAAGATGATATTTTTATTAAAATCAGTTGGAATTTCTCCTGTTTCATAACTTTTTGATATCAGCTTGAATAATCTTTCGATTCCTTCCTCTCCTAGAGATTTAAGAAGTTCTGCAGGGATCTCATCAATTCCAACTGCCTTATTTGCTTTCAAGTCATTCAGAGCTTTATTAAATTCTGTCCTCAAAACAGGATCTCCCTAAGTCATCCATGTCGACATCGCCTTCCTTTTCCAATACACTATTGCTCAAGTCGTCCCCAACATACAGTTTCTCAATGTATTCCTTCCATCTGTTAGCTCTATCTTCTGACCTTAAAAGAGGTTTCCCATCGGCAGCTTTAATGTTCATACCTCTTTTCTTCATTTCTCCAAAATTCTGTTTGATCTTTCTATATGCAACATCTACTTTTCCTGCAACCATTTCCTTTTCTACTTCTTCACACTTTTCTTGTAGCCATTTTTCTTTTGCTATTTTGCATTTCCTATTTATTTGATTTCTAAATTGCCTGTACTGCTCTTTTCCTGCTTCATCCTGAGCATTTTTGTACCTTCTCCTCTGATCCATCAGCTCCAAAATTTCTTCTGTGATCCAAGGTTTTCGGGCAGCTTGTTCCCTAAAGCCTAAGGTTTCTTTGCCAGCTTTCATTATTTCGGTCTTTAATGCATTCCATTCGTCCTCGGTTGAGCTCCTTTCACAGTTAATTCTTAGACCTAAGTCTACCATTTCTGCAAATTTTTCTCTTGTGCTAGATTGTTTCAGTTTATTCACTTCCAGTCTGTTCTGCTTATGCTGCTTCCTTATTCGCTTGAATTTCAGCCTGCACTTCATTACTATCAAATTATGGTCCGAGTCTATGTCTGCTCCTGGGTACGCTTTACAGTCTAGAACTTGATTCCTGAATCTCTGTTTGACCATGATATAATCTAGCTGATATCTGCCTGTATCCCCAGGACGTTTCCAGGTGTATATTCTTCTTGCATGGTTCTTAAACAGTGTGTTCGCCACTACTAGCTTATATCTTTCACAAAATTCTAGCAACCTGCTTCCTCGCTCATTTCTTTCTCCTAGACCAAAACTTCCTACAGTATTCCCCTCTTTTCCTTCTCCCACTATTGCATTCCAATCACCCATGATTATTAGATTTTCCTCCCCTTTCACATATTGGATTAATTCTTCAATTTCAGCGTATATTTTTTCTATTTCTTCGTCATCTTCCTGTGACGTTGGCATATACACTTGTACTAATGTGGTTGGGACGGGCTTAGTTTCTAACCTCATCAAAATAATCCTGTCACTAAATTGTTCATAATAACTAACCCGTTTCCCTACTTTCTTGTTCATTACAAATCCTACACCAGTGACTCCATTGACAGCTTGTGTGCTAATTATCCTGTGTTCCCCAGACCAGAAATCCTGTGCGTCCTTCCATTTAATCTCACTAATCCCAACAACATCTAACTTAAGTTGTTCCATCTCCCTTTTTAAGTTTTCTAACCTACCTGCCCTATTCAGACTTCTAACATTCCACGCTCCGACTCGTAGAATGTTTCTATCCATTCTGATGACTCCTCCCTGAGCAGTCCCCACCCGGAGATCCGATTGGGGGACTATTTTACCTCCGGAATATTTTACCCAGGAAGAAGCCATCATGATATATGTAATTTGAGAGGATTACATGTCCTCGGGATACCCTTTGGGTCTTTAATGCAGTGGTTTCCCGTTGCCTTCTGCATCCCCATGCCGTTGATCATTTCTGATTCATCCGCCTTTAGGGGCCGTTTCCAACCCCAAGGGCAAGAGGGTGCCCTGAACCGCTCCCCGCTCTTCCGCCCTCTTTTCAGAGGCCGTTGGCAAGCAGTGGGTGACTCCTTATACCGGGAATCTTTCAGTCGCCAGAGCCTCGTCCGTGCAAACAGGGTGCACCACGTGAAGGAGAGGTTGACATTTGGTTGGAAAAGACTAGTATAGTCTCTCCCAAACCCTTACACCCCTGACATGATTTAGTCAGGCCAATATCGCCCCAGTTGCTCCGAGACCCTCGCGCAGTAAACATCTATTTGTGATGGCGCAGAGAAGAAAGTTTCACTGAATGGAAGGTGTTAGTGGAATTTTCAAAAATTTACAAAGATTTTCAGAGTTGGTGGGATATTTCCGGCAAACTGCACAAAAATGGAGATGCCCGGCAGCAATTCATGGAAATAATTATGTAATAGATAACTGACCATTATTATTTTACCAATATTTTGAATATCTGGAATACCTGGAAATGTGATGGCAGAATGCCGAAAATGTTTTCCACGACCCTTCTAGCTCTGGGAAGTCTATAATTAAAACTTCTTATTTCATGTGTTATACTTTTCTGTGTGTATCGTTTAAAGAAATGTTCATTCAGAACAAATGAATTGTCAATGGAAACATATGGAGCCAATGTATTTGTTCCAAGCAACAGTGACGCTTGGAGCAGAGTCAATAAACTTATTATAAAACTTTATGCTTTGATACACGTTCCTTGGTGTAGGAATGCATGTAAAGTAACTCATAATTGATGTTAACAGTACAACGCTAAATATCTCCTTGTAACTGTTAAATTGTGATCCACTTCTTCTTGGCTTTATAATAATTATATCCTTGCCGAACATTGAACCACAGTTATTAATTCTCTCATATTGTCTGGCTACATTTAAGCATTCATATTCTGTTTTAGGCATCAAACATCTATTAGCGAAAATAATAATTTTCTGGAAAAATGTTCCCAATAACCAAATGCGGTGAGGGATGGTAACGGACAGTTTTTAAAGAATTTTGAATCATGGAAATATTATTCAAATTAATATTGTAATTAATAAAATTGAAAATTATTCTCATGAAAATAAAAAATAGGTTACGATAAGTTTTTCTTGTCATATTTAATTTAAAAGTTGTCATAAAAAATAGAGTTTTTATCTGTATACAATTTTTTAAAACCTTACAAATAGCTTCACGTGTTTCTGGTAGTCTATTATCTGCGGGAGTAATTGTGCAGATATAGCACTGCTGAACTTGAGATTAGCATACTCTCTACCCGTTGCTAAATATGGTACTTAAAGAGTTGCAGTTAATAGTTCTTCCGCAGTTACATATCTTCTTATGGCGGTAACTTGCCTTGTGATTAGAGATTTTACTAAATTTAACTGCTCGGTGAATCATCAGTGTCAAGTTCTCTAATTAATTTCTAGTGACCAAATTCATGCCTTTTCTTAAGCCATTCTTAGACCATAATATTTTGTTTTCTTAATTAACAGTTATCGCCAAAGATCAGGCCTCGTGTGTATGCGAGACCCGATTTCATGCCTGATATGGTCAGGCTTACCAAATCAGGTCGTCTGTAGGGGGCTTACTCTCAACTTTCCACAAACACGGAAACGACTTGTATTGTTCAATGAATTCAACAAGAAATTCTTTCGCTTTGGACGTTCGGAACAAACAATAAAAAAACTAAACATCAATGAACACGAACTGTATTATTTTCTGTATATATAAAAATGGATGCTGGTATATCTTAGATTAATGGTCCGATCATCATGAAAGTTGTCACATACAATATATGGTTTTTTTCATGGAGAAGGTTTCTGATTAAAAAAATACCTTCTCCCTCTATACACCCTTAATTTTTATGTAATCCCACTTTGCACTTTAAAACAAACAGAAAAATTCTGTCCCCATATGGTTTACAGAAACCCAATCCCTCTCTTTCAACTCCCTTTATTTTTGACAATGTTCCTTATAAAAACCCACAGTTTTTATCCGATATAGATGGAACTTTGCACACGTGTACTTTAAAACAAAGAGAAAAATACTGTCTATGTTTGGTTTACAAAACCAACCCTCTCCCCCATCAACCCATAAGGAAAAATTATATGTGCAACAATTCACTTTTTTACAGACATCTCGAAAAAAGTAGCGAAATCGGTCAATGTTGATGGTGAAGAAGAATATTTACAACTTTCCGATCCAACGGGATTATTCATCAGAACTTTCATATCTATCCCCCGAGAAACGCTGGGTTCTCTGCTAGTAAGTAATAAGAGATGTGAAATTATAAGGTCGTGGGAACAGCTGGTCGAAAGTCACTACCACCCATGCGCACGGGCAAGGTTAGAGCTGAGGCTTGAGCCTTTCTTAGACGCTCATCGCAACACACCAACCTGAAGCCGATTTTCTGTCGGGTAGAGGTGTGCAAAAGAATCGTGAATCGATTCAAAGAGTTGATTCCTCTAAAAGAAAGGTTTTCTGAATCGACTCACTTGGCAGAGTCACGGTTCACTCAAGAGTTGGTACGAGGGAGTTGAGCCGTTGCTGTTGTACAACCATTCACTGACTGGCACAGCTTCTGTCTCGACTCTGACCCGTTAGTGTTTACGACCCTCGGCTCACTCGGTCTTCGCTCACCTCTGACTTCTTGGCTCTTCTTCGGTTTCGACTCTTCTCAACTCCTGATATTTTCGCAATTCGTGATTCCTTTCGACTCATAAGTCTAGTTCACGCGGCATGTAGATAAGGTTGGCAACTTATTAATAAGAAAATAAAGTATATTTATCTTTGAAAGAAGAAAATTAAAAATATATATGAAAAAAAGTATTTTAAAATTTAGGAATTTACTGTCTTACATACATGAAGGGCTACGGGGAAGAACGACCATAGTCCAATTTTCCGCAAAGTTGAGATTACATTGGGAATTGGCAGCTTATAACAGACAGTTTGTAACTGTGATACCGTTCAGGCAAGAGAGCATATAGTGCCTGAGTTACCCACAAAGCAAACTATTTTGGAAGCTACTTAAAGTCTCTTTTCGTAGGGAACCAAGGAGCAGGAGGAAAGAAACCAAGAAAATCGTCGAAACAAAATCAACCAACCGTACTCAGAGAACTATACAATGGACAACTGCCCCAGAAATCAGCAAAATTGAAGGACCTATTACATCTAAAACAGTTCTTGACCAATCCCGATTCTCAATCATTCTACGATTCGCTGGTTCCTGCCTTTGATTTCGATGAACCAGACGAAGTTGGTACTGAGTACGCAGACGACCCACCAATTGATTCTACCTTATAACTGACAAAAACGATCAAACATCCTTTTGTTTTGAAAATTTTCTGCTCACGTTTTATCGATTTAATATCATTTTCTATTGCTGATTATAAAATAAATGATCTACAGTAAAAGTCTGAGTTCCGATTATCCGAGCCGCCGGGTTAACCGAGGCAAATGATGAAATTGTTAATATGGTTGTCAGCGGAAAAGGAGAAGATGACAAAGAAGATAAAAATGAAACTGTTCCAAAAATTTCTCATGATGAAGGTTTAAAAAGAACAGAAGCGGCACTTGAGTATATTGAGCAACAGGAATAAAGCACAACAGCCGACATAATGATCCTACAGCGTTGGCACTACACTTTCGCTAAGAAGATAAACAAAATTATAACAGAGAAGACAATTAAAGACTTTTTTGGCAAGCGATCGTAATTAAAATACAGAAAAAAAACTTTATCACTTCACAAATTAGTTTTAAACTATAAATAAATTGTATTATTTCAGTTTCAATACGTTTTTTGATTAATTGTGACCTCTTTCTAGACCTCCGGTTATCCGAGTTTTTCGTTATCCCAGATGGTCCCAGTCCCGTGTACCTCGGATAATCGGACATCTACTGTGTTAATATAAGCAAAGCTTAAAAATACTTGTATACCTTTTTTTCAGTAATCTATTTGACTTGGAACTTAGAAAATTGATTTTCTGAAAATGTGATATGTGGGACTGATCGTTCTTCCCTGTGGCCCTTCACTTATTTTTCTCGTGTTTTTTGAACTATTTACTAATTTTTGGTTTCGTTCCAAAATATTATAGATGTCACCACATCATAAATTAGATTTACAAATAAATTAACAAGGGCAAAAAAAAGGTCACCCATCTAGCCTGACGGGATGGTTCCAGACCTCTCCTAGGCGCGGGGTCCCCCTATGAGGCGCGGGGCCCGTAGCATTTGCTAACGCCTGCTGCGTTGCTAATCCGGTACTGACCTCGAGCATTTAATTTAATTGCGATGGAGCGCGCCCTCTTCTCATCATACGATCTTCTTCAGTGTGTTCGTTGTTCTTCAGTTTTGTGAATAATGCAAATATTTTGCAATAAAAATGAATGAACTGGATCGTAACAAAGGTTTAGCATGTGCCGAAGCAGCTTATGTACTGTTCAGAGGTGAAGTTTTTATAAGGAAAACGGTGAAACGAAGAGACGTTGCAGGGTAGTTGTAGATGAATGTAATAATAATACTGAAACTAAGGAAACAAATATAAAATTTAAATTAGGCCGTTTAAACAAACACTGACTTATTCGTTTGCAGATTCAATGCTAGTGATATGCTGATTAACTTAAGAAAAGCACCATCTGGCAGATTTCAAAACATTTGCCACATTTACTGAGTGAAATTGGATCATCTGTAGCAAGACGAGTAGCAGATATGCTACAAAATCAACAATTACATTCTGCAACAGGCCTTAAGGAATCTGAGGAAGAAGTTCGTTTACCTAAACCACCGCCAACACCAAGCTCTTCTATTTGGAATGATTTTTTTGAAGGCTAGACAATTAATGACTGAGAAACGAAATCGACGCATATAACAAAAATAATTTCTGTAAATAGTAATAATAATTTTGTAAATTGCATAATTTTTATTGTAAAATTAGTATTCTGATTTGTTTAAATAATAAAATATCTTGTTTTATAATAAATAAACTAGTTACTAAATACAAATTTCAGTATTTCATGGTTGAAGATTTCTCGGGAGTGCAGCCGGGTCTACTGATCGCAGATATACGAATTTTCGATGGCGTAACATGCCATCATCTTCAGGTAGCGTCTACTGGTCGGCGTGAGGAGCGCAGTCCAGGACGGGTCTGCTGGTCTGTTACGGGGGCGTCGATATTTATAGCCTCCGACCCCGCCCTCACACTCCCGCCACGGCGCTCCGATAGCGGTGGTGGGAGTGGTGCGTTGCAGCGCGTCAAACAGTGACCATCAGTTTGTACGCCACCTCCGTCGCGCAAAGTGCCTCGGCTCTGGTATTTGTGGAGTCACTTAAATGCTGGGTTCCAAGCTTGGGGAGCGTGCATAAACCACATAGCTCCATTTTGGTCTCCTGTGAAACCCCCCTCCCCCGTAGTACTACGTAGCTTTTACCCTCCACGTATCACGTAGCTTTATTCCCTTTTGATTCCAGAAGACATTTTGTTCTGTATCCTCCGGTCAGACTATTATAAATTACATAAAGAGATAATTAATTGAGGTAAATAAATATTCACGTACTGTTGAGTGTTCTGTTCCTCATTTTAACTGTGAAATATGTTATAAAAGGAAAGCTACATGGTCTGGTTCGGAATCCGCCCCCCTCCCCCAACGTAGCCCAACGTAGCCTTCCAGCCAACTTCTCCCCCCCCCCCTGGAACGAGCTATGTAGTTTGTGCACGCTCCCTTGGCTTAGTTGGAACCCGTTGTCTTTGTTTATGAGATTACTCCGTAGCCGGATCTCAATGGCTTCCTTATACTCACAGTCCTAGAAGTGAGATGTGTTTCCAGAACTTCGGTGTCCTCATATTTAATAGTATGCCGTGTCTCGAAACAATGTTCAGCAACTGCGGATTTTGAAGGCTATTGTAGTTCGGTGTGGCGTTTATGTTCTCTACACCGTTCTTCGATTGCGCGAATTGTCTGCCCGACGTATGCTTTACCGCACTCGCACGGTATGTGATATACGCCGGGAGTAACCTCATAAACAAAGACAGCGGGTTCCAACTAAGCCAAGCTTGGAACCCAGCATTGAAGCGCCTCCACAAATACCAGAGCATTGTGCGCAACGGAGGTGGCGTACAAACTGATGGTCACTGCTCGACGCGCTGCAAACGCACCACCCCCACCATCGCTAACGGAGCGCCGCGGCGGAAGTGGGAGGGTGGCGTCGGATGCTATAAATATCGACGCCTCCGGAGCAGACCAGCAGTGCTACTACCTTGGCAGTTTTCCCGGGATCAGGAAAGTAGCTAAGCCTAAGACAAGCATTGAATATATTCTCTAGTCGTCTGATGGCTTGTGGAGGCAGGTTTATAATTTGTAAGGGGGTCAATTGAGCACTTCGCAGGCCTTTTTTGGAAGTGATCAGTTGACCCCCTTACAAATTCTAAACCTGCCTCCACAAGCCATCAGACGACTAGAGAATATATTCAATGCTTGTCTTAGGCTTAGATACTTTCCTGATGCCTGGAAAATTGTCAAGGTAGTATCAATACCTAACCAGGAAAAGACAAGACATTCCCTCAGAATTACAGACCGATCTCATTATTGTCGATCATTGCCAAAGTGTTTGAGTGGATCGTTCTTGCCCGTCTCAACACTCAAATTGTTAGAAATAACATAATCGTTGGCCAGCAATTCGGATTCAGAAAAGATCACTCAGTTGCACAAAAACGTGCTAGGCTAGTGGAGCAAATCTGCTCAGAAAAGCAGGCGGGAAAAAGCACAGCAAAATTATTCTTAGACATAGAGAAGGCCTTCGGTAAAGTATAGCATGAAGGCCTAATATATAAGTTACATAAATTCGAGGTTCCCGAATACCAATTCACATAATAAGTTCTTATCTAGCCAACAGAAAATTTTTCATCAAACATGAAGGCTAGACAAGCACAGTAAGCAAATCGAAGCTGGAGTGCCGCAGGGTAGTGTCTTAGCACCTATCTTATATTGCTTATATGTCAATGATTTGCCGCATATGGTGGGAAGCAATGCCAGCCTATATGCAGATGACACAGCACTTTACACCAGCCATATCAATTTAGAATATGCAGCAAGAAAGCTATAAAGGCAACTAGAGCTACTAATTCAATGATGCAATTTATGGGAAATTAAAATCAATGCCACAAAAATTCAAGCCATAATTTTCACCACAAAAGTAAAACTACCAAGATACAAATTGCACACGGAGGGAGCCGACATAGATTGGAAAAACGAAATTAAGTAACTTGGATTGCGATTGGACAAGCAGCTGACGTGGAGGACCCACATAGATGAAGCAAAGCAAAGAGCCAAAGCCAAACTTACCAACCTCTGCCCATTCCTTAGAGGAGAAGGTATAAGGACGGAAAGCAAACTACTTACCTATCGTGCCATTGTTCAAACGACATTCTTATACGGCTCTGAGCTATGGAGTATAGCTGCCGACTGCCACATCAAAAAGCTACAAGCACTCGAGAACAGAGCCCTACGTGCCATTGTTGGTGCACCACTTTACCATCCAAATTGGAGAATCCGGCAGGACTTCCACTTCGATCCATTGACCACATCTAAAAAAAAAAACGCATCAGATAGATTCTCTTTCCGATGTGAAAACTCAAATTACCTCGAAATAGCTACCATTGGCAATATACCACCAGAAACTCTACCTCGTCGACACCCCAAACAAACCATAAACCGGCAATTCCATTTCTGACCACCATGCCCTCCAATCCTCCATTAAATGTAAATAGGCCCCTCAACTTTATTCTAGACCCCTTGTAAATAATAAAAATCCTAAATATCATCCCCCACTAGAGATAAGTAGGAATAGGAATAGGCATACGGAAATGTAGCTGTTGGGTCCCCCACAAAAAAATCCCTCCTTTAGTTGATACTTAGTTATAAACATCCATCAAAATCTACATAACCAATTCAGATTATTTTAAATAGCTTAGGACAATTACAGTTAAGTCAGATTATCAACTTAGACATAGACATTAGCCACAGGGTTCCCTGGTGCTAAGGACGACATGCAGCTTGTGTCTGCGACAAATCACGGATGGATGGATGGATGGAGACCAGCAGTCGCGTCCTGGACTACGCTCCTCACGCCGACCAGTGGACGCTACCTGAAGATGATGGCATGTTACGCCATCGAAAATTCGCACATCTGCGATCAATTGACCCGGCTGCACCCCGGAGAAATCTTCAAGCAACAGATCCGCCAGGGAAACTTACGATTACGCTTCAGTATTTCAGTTAGCATTTGTTAATAATTTCCTCCTGATCAGTTAATAAACCGTTATGATGTTCCACCTTAAAAATATAACTCGGGAAGAATCGAAGAGTCGTTTAAAAAACCGGTTCTCAGCAAAGAGTGAATGGACTCCAAACGATTCATCAAAAAGACTCGATCTGCCCATCACTATTGTCGGGACAGATTTTACTCAAGCCAAACTTTTTGGCTTGCAAAAAATTCATGCCTGCGTTTACACGTAACGATTTACTTGCACAGACTTGCTTATGCAAGCCAGTTTGTCCAAACGGCTTGAGCGTGTAAACGCACCATCTTTATTATTTTATTACGTTGTCACTGCTTCTCCAACAATACTGCTTAGTTCCTGTACCGTTGCACTGAAGCATTGTTAAGATTGTCAACCTTGTCCTCAACTTGCCTTGTTGAAGACTAGTTGAACGTCTGTGGGCAGGTTGGTGGAGGTTGAGGATTTGGTTGAAGTAAGATCAAAAATTTTGATATTTGATGGGCGGAGTCTAATACTGGCGACTTTGTTGTAGCGCCTGTGGGGAAGTTGACAACAATGTTCTCAACATCAGTTGTAAACTTGGAGCTGTTCTGTCTATGTTTGTTTCCGGTGACTACATTTTACTTTGATTAGTTGATATTTATATTATCATTTTTTGAGGTAAATTACTGTTTGTTGAATATGTAAAGTGTACCGAACATTTTCAGGATCGCAACACAAAGAAGAATGAGTGACCAAAACTCTTTAATTCTTTGCCATTAAATTGAGCTAAAAATGTAAATTTGTCAGTTATAAGAATACACTCACAAATGTTAGAACTTGTTACCGGAAGGAATTGAAAGACATGAAACTGAGCTTAAGAACTAGAGCTGAAGAGGAGTGTGTGCTAAGTTAATGGTACTTCAGATCACTGAATTTCCTACTACAAGTCTCAAGGATAGTCTGTGACGATATAGAGGTTAGACATTTTAAAACCTCGGCGCTCTGCACACTAGGTAAAAATATCAGAGTTGCGAAAAGCAGACCGAGCGTGCTGGGTGAACGGTGACCTTCTGTTCTCGCATTCGAGAAGACGCGATTTGAATTCCACTGCACCCATTCAGGTTCGAGTTTTCCATGGTTTCTCCAAATCACACTAAGTTAATGCATAAATGGCCCCTTCAAAAGGCCTTGGCCGAATTCCTTCCCGTTCTTTGCAACCAGTTCTTTCCTGCTTCTAATGACCTCGACGTCGACGAGGTGTAAAGCAAAAAAAGAAGCAAACAGTCGTTTATTCAAATTAATACAATCCTCATGTTCGTGTCCTTTTCAATAAATGGTCTCACTTTATCCAATTCATTGACAATTTTACTTCCTGTTCATAAAAAGTTTTGGACATCGTCTGTTGCAGTGACGTGTTGTTCGCTCATTAAATTGGAATTAAAATTCCGGACGCTGTTTTAAATATCGTGCCTTTGTGACAAGCAGGAGACAAATTATCGTCATGCAACTATCTTCAAATTAAAAATTGCAATGCTCCATCACTCATTTTTTTCAATAAAAAGCTATACTTTAACCAAAATACTTAAAAACAGTAATTCAAAATAATAAAATTCTGCAATAGAAAACACCCTACAAATAAAACCCGATGGTGACACATACTCGAATGTGATGTTTACAACTTGGCCACCAACATTTCGTTTCGTCTGTTGCAAACGTTGACAACAAAGTTGACAAGAAGGTTGGTAACCAAGTCTGTGGGCTCCTTTAGACATCACTGTAAAAACAATTGCCACCGTATATGTGACTTCTTTGAAGTTATAAATCCTGCTTCTTACAATTACTTAAATTATATCATAGGTGTGCTCTGAAGAGGTCCGAAAAGTCTGGTAGTAGTTAGTCTTGATATTTTCTATTACAATTAACAGACTTTTTTTATCTTTTCAAGATTGACAAATTCCTTGAACGGAGTGTTCCGTCTATGAGTGCAACTTGTGATAGAGTTGAGGCAGAAAGAAAGAAACAAAAGTTGATGCAGTGGAAATATAGCGATAATTACTTATCCTATGTTTTTTTCGGTGTGGTGAAAAAACGTCCACAGTTCCGGAGTGTTTCGTTTGTGGTGAAAAAATCAGTAACGCTGCTGTGGTTCACAGTAAATTGAAACTACATTTGTCGACAAACTATTCTTCTCAGTCAAGAAAAGATGTCTATTATTTTCGTCGGTGTTTGGAAAATAATAAAAAAACAAAAAACATACGTGTTTCGGAAAAATTACAGGAAGCTAGTTATAAGGCAGCCAAAGGTCAAGAAACCACATACAATAGGTGAAACGCTGTTAAAGCCTGTATGTAAAGAGATGATGAGAATAGTTCTGGGTTTAGAATCTGCTAGCGAAATTTAAAAAATTCCTCTTTCTGTTGACACAATCAGTCACCGAGTTATTGATATGTCTCGTGATATTAAAGAAATTATGGGGGAGAAAATCAATAACAGACAGAATTTCTCACTTCAGATCGAGTCAACAGATATTAGTCGCCATGCACAACTTCTGACTGTAAGTAATTTCTTCTTTTGAACAGAACTTCCAGAGCAAACTACCGGTGAAGAAATATTTCGTTTGGCTGATGACTATTTGCTCCTTAATGAATTAATATGGAAGGAACGGAGCGGTTGTTATGACAGGCACGGTGAAAGGATTTGCAGTAAATGCCAAGGTACGATGCGATCATAGTCTCATTAACCGCGAAACCATTGTTGCTAAGTCTGCCACCTTCTCTGAAAGATGTGCTGGACGAAATAGTGAAAGTCGTGAACTTAATTAAATAGCGGCCCCAAAATTTGCGACTTTTTCCGTTTTATATCCGGAAATGGGTTCAGAACACACTACACTCCTGCTACATACGGAAGTCCGCTGGCTGTCACGATGAAAGGTGTTAACGCGAATTTTTGAACTTAGAGAAGAGGTCCAGTCATTTTTGACTGTTGAAAGACTTGAGAACGGGGATGGGTATATAAGTTAGCGTATCTTCCCGACATTTTGGTACATTTGAATGAGGTGAACATCTAAATGCAAGGAAGGAACGAAAATATTCTTATTAGTATGGATAAGATTAAAGGATTTGAGGATGGATTTTTGGTTACAGAGGACTGAAAATGGGCCGTGTGAGAAGTTTCCATGCTGTATGGTCACTTAATGATGGTAATAAAATGGTGGTGGATTTAATTTAAAAAAATTTAGAAGTCCTGCAGCAGGTATTCAAAAAGTAGACTACTTTGGAGAAAGTGTTGAAGATTTCGAGTGGGTTCGTGATCCATTCGTTGCAGATTCTGAATATCTTCCAATTAATATTCAAGAGGGACTTGCTGATTTAAAAGTTGATAGATGTTTGAAATTAAAACTTAAAAGTTCCGTTAGATACATTTTGGCTAACAACAGGGAATGAATATCCGGCTATCTCTGACATGGCAGTTAATGTGTTATTGCCATCTCCAACTACTTATTTATGTGAATTGGGCTTCTCGACGTTGACTGAGAGGGAACGACTCAAATCCGCCTATGAAAAAATGAAGAATTGTCAACGATTTCTCCACGGATCGGCACAAGGTCACATTGAAGGAATGTGTATAATTATTTACTTTAATAGTAGTATAAAACTGCCTGATTAATAATTTTATGCAACCACTGTTTTTTTTCCCTCAACCGCCCGTCCGATAAGGTGTGCCTCGAGATTTATGGATAACCTTATGGTTTGCCGCAAGTACGAAATGGTTGCGGACCGTTGACCTTGTTCGATATCATCAAGTACATGTCCTTAATTAATATCAATACAACAGAAATAATTATATTTGTTGGAAAGATCGGGAAACAACACAAAAATGAAAACGTAGGTAATTCAATTTAATTATGCTGGAAAGCGTTTTTCCAGATTTTTCTTAAGATCTTCAAATTTTTTCCAATAGAAATATTAAATTGAATTACTTCGATCCCGGGACATTAAACAAAAACCGTTTCAATCGTCACTTATGGTACTGAGTTGATACAAAAATCCGATTGAAAAAAGCACTTTCAGTTTTTCCCGAATTTTCCAGGCAACTTTTCCAGTATGAGAAACAAGGCTTTCCCGGCGTATCTTTGACACAAATTCTTCACGGATTTGCCACCGGATAATGTTTTCTAAGGACAAGCTTTCGGCGGCTTGCACTGCCGCCATCATCGAGTCCATTGTTCCTAAGGGAACAACAGTGGACTCGATGATGGCGGCAGTGCAAGCCGCCGAAAGCTTGTCCTTAGAAAACATTATCCGGCGGCAAACCCGTGAAGAATTTGTGTCAACTTTTCCAGTGTTTCTTTCTCTAAAAACTGTTTGGGCTATTAAAAACATTTTCTTAAAATTTGGCTTAATCGGTCCTTAGAAAAAAGCATTTTCAGTTCTCCATAATTTTCTGTGTGACTATTCCAATTTTTCTTTCCCTATAACCATATACGGACTATTACAAAATTTTAAAACAATTAGCCAAATTGTCTACAGAAAAAAGAATCTGAATTCTGGCAACATTTCCATTTTCTTTAAAAACCTTATCCGGACTATCAAGAACATTTTTTTTAAAAAAATAGACAAATCGGTCCATAGAAAAAAGTACTTTGTTTTCCCGCATTTTCCAATTTTCAGGGCAACTTTTCAAACTTTGCTTTATCTAAAAACCTTGTTCATACTATTATGAACATTAAAAAAAAAAAAAATAGCCAACCTCTCCTTAGAAAAAATCATTTTCAATTTTCCCCAAGTTTCCAATTTTCCAGGCAACTACTACAATTTTTCTGCCTCTAAAAAATTTATTTGGACTGTTACCGGAATTGGGCAAAAATAGCCAAACGGTCTATAGAAAAAGCACTCATCGTTGTGAACGACCGTTTTCTGTCCACTGGTTCAACAATATTCAAACTTCTTTGGGTTCAATACACGTATCACTGTAGTAGTAATATTATCTGTATGAGATGCAATGTAACGGTACTTCAAACTCGTTTCCCAGAGACTAATCATTCTGTCACGTTCAAGGTCACTAACATGCTTTACCCTTGACCCCGCTCTCCTATTAATTCCAGAAGACATTTTGTCCTGTTTTCCCTCACCAGATTATAGTTGAATTATTGCATTTATAATGGATATAATATTTAGTTTGTATAAATCACTGTACAGAGGCTGTTGATTGTTTTCTCATCTTCCTATTAAGCAGAATGTGGAATTAGTGCAGTCCTCATCACGAAGAAAAGAAAGATTTTTTTATGTCTGTCTGAGTTTAAAATAACTTGTTTATTGATACACGTTATTCACCCTGTACCATTTAATTTTTGACAAAAGAGCTTATTTTACGTAAAATTCAAGGTTAAAATTTAAATTGTTAAAAAGCAATAAACGGTCACCAGCTGACACTATTCTACTATATAATTAATTTTCTAAGCTCACTCAATCCTCTTGATAGCTATTGGATTGAGAACGGTGACGTCACGCGCCAGCCGTCGCTCGGAAATGAACAACGACCATTGATATCTTTAGAAGAAATTCGAGCTAATGGCCACAAATTAGTAGCCAAGCAAATCCTACAATATTAATTGCCATAATATTACATTCATTAAGTTTGCATTTCGTAGCAATTCGTACTTTTAAAAAAATTTGGTTCAACTTTAGAGCTGAGAAAATGTGGAACTGATTTTAAGTAACAAATCGCTAATGAAAGCGGAATAAAAAAAATTGAAATACTTAAATTAGTCATTATCTCTGTGTAACTACGAATGTCAACTGTCGTTCCAGTCTACGATAAATTTCAATTTAATCAAAACTTTCGGTTATGTTGCTTCTTGACCAAAGCTTATTTGTATTTTACTGACCACTTTCATTAGTGGTATTTATTCATGTTCGCCATACGTGTGTTATTAAGCTTTTAAAAGTGGATGTCAGACCAAATATGTTACCGTGTCGAGTATTCTGGCAATTCATTTCTTCGGAGTACTCAGCTATTTAATAATCTTGAATATGTATTAAGTATTCTAGCTGTTAAAGACTGCAAAGATTACATTGCAAAATGATTTATTTATAACTCCACTAACAAAAGAAAAGCTATGTGGGATGTAATAAGAAAGGAAACAGGTAAAACTAAAAAATGAGACCAAAATATTTCATTAAAATGTAGTAACGAAGTAAGTAGTGACCCAACATTTCAATGATTATTTTACTGTTATTCCTGAAGAACTATTTAAAAAATTAAATATAATTAAAAAAATAGGGGATAATAAGATAAGAACATGTGGTTAATCACTTTTTATTGATAACGTTCAAGAGGAAGAAATTGCAATTGCCATAAAAGAACTAAGGAATAAATTCTGTGCAGGAATTAATGGAATTCCTGATACAATCCTAAATAAATGTGCTAGATACATAATTCGACCACTAACACATTTATGTAATAGTTCATTACAATCTGGTACTTTTCCAGAGATACTAACGATAACAAAAGTTATTCCGATACATAAGAATGGTGAAACAGATAAACTAGATAACTATCGCCATATTACCATCCCATATGCTATATCAAAAGTGCTAGAGAAAATTATGTATAAAAGGTTAATAAGCTTCATTGAAAAGAATAATATATTATCTGATTTACAACATGGATTTACATCAGGGAAATCAACCCAGACTTCTATTTATGCTTGCATTAACAGTATATTAAAAATAATTGATAAAAAAGAAAAAGTATGTGGCATATTTCTTGATTTGTCTAAACCTTTTGATATGGTAGATCATAAAATCCTATTTCCTAAGCAATGTTTCCACAGTTGCTTAATTAATTTCTAATTGAAAATATAAGGCCAATGCAACTGTTTCATTTATTTATTTTGCGTCGTACGCGTTTCACCTCTCATCGAGGCGTCAGCAGCGACGAATCTGTGTTACAGTTTTTATATACAGTTTGATCCTATTATTACATAATAATGGGCATGAGATATTTTATAGCTAAAAGTTACTTACTATTTACATTTGTTACTATGGTATGCAGCTGCGCATCGCCGTTTTCATTTGTATTTTATCTGTAGTGGTGTGGGGATTTGATTAGTGTAATCTCTGAGTGTTTACATTTTGTAAACAGTGGTCGTTAGTAGCGTTTGAACAGTCGCCTAGTGCAGTAGCTAATTTTTTTGTTGTATTTTATCTGTAGTGGTGTGGGGATTTGATTAGTGTAATCTCTGAGTGTTTACATTTTGTAGACAGTACTAGTTAGTAGCGTTTGAGCAGTCGCCGAGCGCATTAGCGTATTTTGTTTTTTATACTTTATCTGTAGTGGGTGTAGATTAGGTTAGTGATATATCCGAGTGTATATATTTTGTAGGAAGTACAGGTTATTTCGAGTTTCTGTTCCTTTTTTCAATATTTTTTTCTCCTTTTTTTGCGTTTTTCAAAAGCAGTATGTCTAGGGACTGTGATTGCTGTGTGCAGACGCGAGCTTAGGTGGCTGATCTGTGCGCACAGCTTGCAGCTGTGTTGGCGAAAGTTACACAGCTGGAAGCTGCCGTAAAAGGCTGCAGCAGATGTGATGTTGGGGAAACTGATATAGCCATGCCTATCACAGATTCTTCCATATCGGCCGTCGTACCTGCAACCCAGGCTGAAGTGTTGGATGCTGTGTCGCGGTCGCCTGTCGGTGACTGGCGTATAGCTTCTAGACTTTGGAGCCGCACAAGGGGCAGTCCAACAGGCTTAAAGGCCAAGACGCTGAACTTGTTCGTCTGTCCAACCGGTTTGATGTATTGTCGGAAGCTGACTCAGTCCCACAATTATCATCCTGCGAGTTGACGGTCCCTCAGCCCGCCAGGTCTAAGCAAACGCAGAAGGGCATTCTGGTAGTTGGGAGCTCTAATGTTAGGCGGTTATTAGAGCCCCTTAGGGAAATGGCGGATTCCTCGGGGAAGAAATCCAACGTCCATTCTGTGTGTATTCCGGGTGGCCTGATCCGAGATGTGGAACAGGCCATCCCGGATGCCGTAGAAGGGACGGGGTGTAGCCAACTACAGATTGTGGCTCATGTCGGCACCAATGATGCTTATCGCCTTGGGTCGGAGGTTACCCTCTCTTCCTTCCGGCGGCTGGCTGAAAGGGTGAACTCTGTGGCCAGTGACCGCAAGATATCGGCAGAGCTAACCTTCTGTAGCATCGTAGACAGAGTTGATTGTGGACCTCTGGTTTAGAGCCGTATTGAGGGGCTGAACCAGAGACTACGACGTTTCTGTGATGACATTAGATGCGGATTTCTCGATCTTCGCCATAGGGTCGAGTCTTGTAGGGTTCCCCTTAATAGGTCAGGTGTGCACTACACACGTGAATCGGCTACACGGGTGGCAGGGACTGTGTGAAATGCACTGGGTGGTGTTTTAGGCTGAGGTAGGAAGACCCAAAACACGAAATTCAGTTACGGGCAACCAAATCAGATGCAACACCGGAATGTAGAAGCAACGTAAAAGAATCTCGACAGTTAAAAGTTCTCGTAATTAACTGTAGAAGCGTTTGTAACAAACAACCGGAACTTGAAAGCGTTATTTGTAGTACAGAAGCGGATATCGTTATCGGTACAGAAAGTTGGTTGAAACCGGAAATAAGTTCTGCCGAAACTTTTAAAGATAGCATGAACGTTTTTCGTAAAGACAGATTACATTCTCATGGAGGTGGGATATTTATAGCTGTGAGTAAATTTCTCCCATGTAATGAAATAGACGTCGATACGATCTGTGAAATCATTTGGATTAAACTCAACGTTGCTGGATCAAAACTCATCATAGGCGCCTTCTACCGTCCACCCGATTCCGACATAGCTGTCGTCGAGGAGTTAAGAAATAATTTAAATAGTATAGCTAGCCGTTTTAAGGATCATGCTATGATTCTAGGAGGCTACTTCAATCTGCCTTATATTGACTGGCGTAATTACGTTCACATTACGGGTAGCAGGGATAAGGCAGCTTCTGAAGTAATTCTCGAGTTGTTGTCAGATAATCATCTCGAGCAGCTAGTTAATGAACCTACGTGGTGTCATAACGCTACCGAAAACATTTTAGACTTGCTGGTTACCAACAGGCCAGAATAATTCACCGAAATTTCAACGACCACAGGAATAAGCGATCACAAAGCGGTAATTGTGACTATCAAATTAATGACCAAGCGAAAAAGTAAAAAAGGGGGGATTGTATACAGATTCAGTAGGCCTCAAAGGAGTGTTTTAGAACCTACCTGAGGAATAATTACCATAACTTCAAGTCAAAAAAGGTCACCGTGGAAGAGATGTGGCATCGATTTATACGAATAGTCAGGGAAGGTATGGATAAACATATACCGAAGCGGATAATAAATGGGGAGGATGATCCACCGTGGTACACATGCGAAATCAAAAGATTACTCAAAAATCAAAGGAGGATACACGCACGCTCAAGAAAGGGGGGGGGGGATCGCAGCGATTTAGAAACCTTAGCTGAGTTAAGAGGACGTATTAAGAATGTAATGCGTGAGGTCTTCAACGATTTTCATTCCAACTCTCTCTCTAAGAGTCTCACAGAAAACCCAAAGAAATTTTGGTCGTATGTACGAAAAGTCAATTGTACCAGTAGCAATATTCCAGCACTAATTCGTGAAGGTTCCGAGGGTAATGAAAGCCGCGATAAAGCTAACGTACTAAATACTGTATTCAAAAATTCATTTACAAATGAACATAAGGATAGTATTCCCGTTTTCCCTCGCCGTGGCGAGTCGGTGATGGAATCATTACGAATAGATACTGCAGGTGTCGTTAAACAACTAGAGCTCCTGAAGTGGGGGAAAGCACCGGGCCCGGATGGAATTCCAGTAAGAGTATTTTCAGAGCATGCGGCGGAAATCGGGCCATTTCTGTCTGATATATTCAGTAAATCATTAGAAGAGCGAAAAGTACCTTCAGACTGGAAAATCGCGCAAGTAACTCCAATTTTCAAAAAAGGTGATCGAAGTGATCCTGGGAACTATCGTCCCATATCTATAACATCTGTTTGTAGTAGAGTTATGGAGCATATTATATGCTCGAACATTATGAGTTTTCTAGATGAAAATAATTTGCTTACAACAAATCAACACGGATATCGGAAGAAAAGATCATGTGAAACACATCTAGCTCTATTTACACACGACGTAATGAAAGTTATCGATGCAGGTTCACAAGTAGATGCAATTTTTCTAGATTTCCATAAAGCCTTTGACTCTGTGCCACACAACCGCCTTTTTGCGAAGCTTCCAGCGTATGGTATATCGGATCAGATTTGTGAATGGATAAAGGATTATCTAACTGGTCGGTCGCAGTATGTTGTCGTTGATGGAGAAAGTTCTTCTAATCTAGATGTTACATCGGGTGTACCTCAAGGAAGTGTAATTGGACCACTTCTTTTCTTAATTTTTATAAACGATCTCGGAGACAAAGTGAAAAGCCTTTTTAGATTGTTTGCTGATGATGCGGTTGTTTATAGGGAAGTAAGAAATTTGGCCGATTGCTTAGAAATTCAGCGCGATCTGTATGTTATTTTGGCTTGGTGCGCTGAGTGGCAACTTCCTCTAAATTGTAAAAAGTGAAAGACATTGAGCATAACTAACAAAAAGAATCCAATTGTTCAGAAATAGGAGTTAAACAATACAGTTATTGATATGGTCGATTCTATGAAATATTTGGGAGTAACAGTACAAAGGAACATGAAATGGGACATACACATTAATTCATTAGTAGGTAGAGCAAATTCTAGGCTGCGATTTATAGGTCGAATCTTGAAATATTGTAATGATCAAACAAAGGAGATAGCGTACAAATCTCTTGTGCGTCCACATTTGGACTATTGTTGTGCCATTTGGGATCCGTTTCGTAAGGGGTTGATCGAAAGTATAGAGAAAGTACAGAGAAGAGCCGCTCGATTCGTGACCGCTTGCTACAGTCCTTATGAAAGCGTCACAGAACTGATTAGTAGACTAGGTTGGGAGTCTCTGTTAGATAGACGACGCACGTTTCGTTTAAACTTATTGGTAAACATGCGAACTCCCACTTTCACTTTTGAGTGTAGTGAAATACTTCTTCCACCAACCTATTTGAGTCGGAAGGGGAAAGATAAAATTAGAGAAATAAGGTGCCGGACTGATTCTTATATGAATTCTTTTTTCCCTCGTACCATTAAGGATTGGAATGCACAGTTAAGAGATTAGCTTTGGTGCTGAGCACCCTCTGCCACCCACAATTTTGTGAATTGCAGAGTATATATGTAGACGTAGATGTAGAAAGCATGTTTTCCCTGTATCATATTTACAATATTGTTTGTTATCATCGTTCAGTCGTCTGTTAGCGTCAGCTGGTTTGTTTATGTCTTGTCTATGGTGCACTTTCGCGTCCTTCGGTTATCTGCTGTGGCCATGTTGTTTGTATATGTCATGTCTCGGGCCGATAGCGCGAGTTTTGAAAAGTGTGTGTATGCGTGATGATCTTGTGACTGTGTTTTTATGTTTATGTGTGATGTATATGTGTGTGGGTTTTTTTTATATTTTTTTTATACAGTTTGTGTTTATTTTATTTGTCTGTCGAGTTTGTGTATATTATATTGAGTAACGTTTTATTTGTGAGGTTTATTTGGTCGTTTAGTACCTGTTTGCCTTCATATTTTGATTTTTGAATATATAAGTTTTCCGATATAGTGAGTGTGTTGTGTCTGTGGTAGTTGATAGTGAGAATTTGCATATCTGTGTTTATGTTTGTTGGTGAATGGTCGTTTTCTATGAAGTGTTAAGCAAATGTGGAATGGTTACTGTATTTTAATGTTCTCATGTGCTCTTTGTATCTGATTTGAAATTGCCTTCGGGTTTGCCCTATGTATTTTGCTACACATTTTTGACAGGTGAGTTGGTAAATGCCTGAATTTTGGTACTTGTTTGTGTCTGAATTGGAGTCTAATTTGTTTTTGCAGTGAGTTGTCAGTTCGCAGTGCAATGTTGATGCCTTGTTTTTTTATAATGTTTGCGATTCGTTGTCTGTAATTGTTCGAATATGTCATTGCATACCATTTCCTTTTGTTTTCATTGTCCTGTGTGGTTTGTATGTTTGTTTGAATTGCGTGTGTTGCAGATGTGTTTTTCTGGTGGGATCTGTGTGGTTGCAGTTTGGTTGTGTTGTTAATTATATGTTCTTTTTTCATTTGGTTAATTATTTGTCTGTTTATTTTGTCAACTGTGTGTGGTTCATATTCATTTTTTGTTGCTATTTCCTTTATTGTGTTGAATTCTATTTGGTAGTTGTTCTTTGTTTGTGGGATTCTGTTTAATCCATTTAGCATGAAACGTATTGCAGCTTGTTTGTGATTGTGTAGGTGGTTTAATGTGGAATGTATTATCTGGTCTGTTGCTGTATGTTTTCTGTATATTTGGAATGAGTGTTTGTTTTCATGTTTTGTAATGGTGAGATCAAAAAAATTTATTTTTCCTATGTCTTCTTTTTGTATTGTGAATGTGATCTTTTGGTGTATATTGTTTATGTTCCTGTGTAATTCCTTTATTCTTTCATCTGATTCATTTATGAGGCATAGAATATCATCAACATACCTCCACCAATACAGAATATTGTATCCGTTTTGGGGGATTAGTTTTTGTAGTATTTCCATTTCTATGTTGTCTATGAATATATTGGCTAAGGTGCCTGAGATTGGGGATCCCATAGGCAGTCCTTTCTGTAACCTTTAGCTATAAAATATCTCATGCCCTTAATTATGTAATAATAGGATAAAACTGCATATAAAAACTGTAACACAGATTCGTCGCTGATGATGCCTCGATGAGAGGTGAAACGCGTACGACGCAAAATAAATAAATGAAACAGTTGCATTGGTGTTATATTTTCAACTATAAATCTCTTGTCTAAGCTTTATCATTATGGTATCAGGGGTATAGCATACAAATGGTTCAAGTCATACCTTGATGGAAGGAAACAGGTTGTCACCTTAAAATATAAGAACACAGAAAGTGAAATAATCAGAGAGCATGTATCAGACATTAGAAGTATTAAACATGGTGTTCCACAGGGTTCGGTTCTTGGACCCCTCCTGTTTCTTTTGTATATCAACGACATTAATGAAAATGTTGAGTCACATGATAATATTCACTATGCAGATGACACAACAGTTTTAATGAAAGGTGAAACCAAAGAAGTTCTTCAGCAAAGAATTAATAAAAATACTAAACAGCAATCAGAATGGTCCAAAAACAATTATTTTATTATTAATTGTGGAAAAACCATTGCAGTAAATATCCATACTGCTCAAAACAGGAACCCTACCAACCCAAATATTATTTTGAACAATCATACTTTAGCAAACAAATTAGATAAAAAATTTCTAGGTTTATGGATTTCATCTGATATTAAATGGAATAGAAATATTCAATATTTGAACTCTAAATTAAATCAAATCTGTTATGCATTATGTATCTTAAAATTAACTACTAGTAAACAAACATTGAAAAATACACACTTTGTCCATTTTCACTCACAAATAAAGTATGGAATTATATTCTGGGGTTTATTATCAGATGCACTATGTACTTTCAAAATTCAGAAGAGAACAATAAGAATAATGACAAATCACAGATCATGGGAGTCTTGTAGACCCTTATTTAAATATATAAATATTCTTCCACTCCAAGCATTTACATCTTTGAAACCATTATGTTTTTTTAGAAATAATGTGATAGGTAAAGATGCAGCACTTAAAGCAAATAACGTGGTACATGATCATTTCACATGGAAACAATCAGATTTGCATATTATGCATACAATAACAAAAATGAAACATTTCACATAGGCATTAAGCTTTTCAATAAATTACCGCATAGTGTAAAAGTAACATCAGAAGGTGAATTATTGAGAAATTGTTGATGTCATACCTTTAATACCACTCTATTTACTCTGTAGAAGAAAATTTGAATTGTGTGAATTACTTTAATGTAAATAATATAATGTAAATTTAAATAATTTAATGTAAATCATATTTTATATTTGATGTGTCTCATATCATTTTGTATAAAGTACATTTATATGATTTAGAGGACAAATAAAATACTTCTACCTACTTATGAATGTTCGCCCAAACTCTATAAAAAAATAAATAAAAAAACCAAACAAACAACGTGATGCTTTCCCCAAAAGGGTCATTCAAACGGAACAAGCTATATTTGCATTCACTGACAATAAATGATAAATTAATTCCTGCGGGAATTTTTGTGGCTTATCTAAGGCATTTGACTGTGTATATCACAAGATTCTGATACAGAAATTAAAGTATTGTGGTATAGATGGTATTGTTAATAAATGGCTTAGTTCTTACCTTCTGAATAGAAAACAGAAACTGTCAATGGAGAATTTTAAGTCAGCCTTAAGTACTCCACTATTTTCTGAGTGAGAATTAATCAGATGTGGAGTGCCTCAGTGTTCTATATTGAGGACACTAATGTTTTTAATATATATAAATCATCTTCCCTGTGTTGCATCTAAAAACTCAAAATTTGTCCAATTTTCGGATGACACAAACATAGGAATTAAAAATACTCCAGATTTATCTACACAATATATTTCAAATCATGTCTTTGACCTTATTAACAAATCGTTTACAGCTAATGGCTTGTCTTTAAACTTTGATAAAACTCAGTATATGCAATTCAGTACATCACACAATTAACACCAGCTATAGACATAAAATTTGCAGGCCATTCAAGAGGTAGAATGTGTGAAATTCCTAGGTTTGCATGCTGATCCTAATTTAAATTGGAAGGTACATATATCTGATATACTAAAGCGATTGGCCACATTTGCAATTCATACAATTTCAGCTATTGGTGATCTCCGTATAAGGAAGCTAGTTTACTTTGCTTATTTTCACTCCTTAATGTCGTACGGAGTAATATTCTGGGGCAATTCTACCCATAGAGACAAAGTGTTCAGAGCCCAAAAGCTAGTCATAAGAATTATGTGTGGGGTTAGCAATATAACTTCATATACAGAGCTGTTCAAGAAGTTAAGAATTTTAACGTTGGTGGGTGAGTTTATATAGATATTAATGTCCTTTGTAGTCACAAATTATACTTTGTTTGAAACAAATAATAAAATACACAACTATGGGACTAAAAGTAAAAATAATCTTCACATGGATTACAAGTCGATGTCATTTGTTCAAAAGGGAGTCCGATATTCAGGGATACGTATCTTCAATAAGCTCCCAACACACGTTAAATGTCTAGTAAGTGATAAGAATAAATTTAGAAAAAAACTGAAATGTTTTTTAATTGAGAACTGTTTCTACTCTGTCGAAGAATTTATTTCTAAGGTATCTACAAAATAAACTGTCAGTAGTTTGTGTAAATGTAATTTACACAATGAATGTACCATGTATGATATAACTGAACTTCTTCTGGTGTATGTATTGTATGCAATTCTTTTTTTCTGTAAATTGACAACTTTCCACATCCCACAGAGTCAGTATGTTATTTTGGGATCAATGGAAAATGAATGTATTGTATTGTATTGAAGCAATCGTAGACGCCCCTTAAACAGAAATTCTTCAAATTTTACAGAGTATACATTTAGGGTAAAAGAAAATTTAAGTTTGTATTTCAGCAAGTTCGAGTCTACCGACCTTGACCTTCCAAACAGCGCGATCGTCTTTTCCGTGTTTTATATGTCTATTAATACTTCTGAGTTCTTCAAGTTCAAGAGATTTTATTCACCCCAAGCGTGAATTACAGGTCAAGTTCGTATGTGGACAGAACACGTCAACCTGTCATAATCTTTGATCTTATAAACTGGAACTATTCTAGACCCGTAACGATACGCAAAAAGGAAGGTCACAGGTTTACACTGGTATGAAATAATATTCTTGGACAATTCTAGCCACAGAGACAAAGTGTTCAGAGCACAACAGCGAACAATAAGAATTATGTATGGGGTTAGCATTAGAACTTCGTCTAGGAAACTGTTCAATAAGTTTGGGATTTTAACATTGGTCGCTGAGTATAAATACACCTTAAAGTCGTTTGTTAGCCACAAATTCTACTCTGTTTGAAACATATAGTAAATTGCACAATTATGGCAATAGAAGTAAAAATGATATTCACAAAGATTGCAAATCGTTATCATTTGTTCTAAATGGGGTCCGATATTCAGGAATACTCATCTTCAATAAGTTCTCAGCACATCTTAAATGTCTAGCAGATGATAAGATAAAATTCAGGACAAAATTAAAATGTGTTTTTAATCGCTACTGCTTCTATTCTTTTAAAGATTTTTTTTCTACGGTATCTACAAAAAAATGCCTGTAGATTTTGTAAACGTAGTTGACGTAATCAATGTAAGCATGTGTATTATAACTGTACATCTGATGTATGTATTAGTAGTTGTAGTTGTTGTCCTCTAAATCGTATACGTGTAAATTATATATAATGATATGAGACGCGTCAATTATTAAAACTATTTCAGTTAGTGTATTTCAAACATTCTTCTACAAATAAAAGGAGTGATATTGAAGTTATGACATCAACAATAACTCAAAATTTCCCCTTTTTGATGTTGCTTTTATATTATGGGGTAATTTATTGAAAAGCTTAATGCCTATGTGAAATGTTCCATTTTGATACGTTTTCGTATGCATAATATGTAACTCTAATTGTTTCCTTGTGTAATATTCATGTATGTTAATATTTGTTTTTAGAGCTGCATCTTGTCTCTGGATGCATCTTTACCTATGACATTATTTCTAAAAAAATAGAATGGTTTCAAAGTTGTAAATTGTTGGTAGTGGGAAAATATTCATAAATTTAATTAAGGGTCTACAAGATTCCCATGTTTTGTGATTCGTTCTTATTCTTATTGCTCTCTTCTGAATTTTGAAAGTACTTAATGCATCTGCTGATAAACTCCAGAATATAATTGCATACTTTATTTGTGAATGAAAATGGGGAAAGTTCGCATTTTTCAAAGTTTCTTTACTAGTGGTTAATTTTAAAATACGTAATGTATAGCAGGTTTGATTTAATTCAGAGTTCAAATATTGAATATGTCTATTCCATTCAAGATGAGATTAAATCCATAAACTTAAAAAAAAAATTAGTCTAACCTATTTGCTAAATAATATTGGGGTTGTCAGGGTTCCTGTTTTGAGCAGTATGGATAATTACTTGAATGGTTTTCTTACAATTTATTATTAAAATGCTGTTTTTGGACAAAGCAGATAGCTGCTTTGTGGTTTTATTAATACTTTGCTGAAGACCTTTTTATTTTGTAATGGAGTTGTTTAACTGTAAATCGACAACTTTCCAGCTACCATAGAGATAATTTCTTATATTGGTATTTATTGGAAATGAATAGGCCTATATTTTATTGTATTAGGAAATGTAGAAAGTCTTATTGACAAATATTATCTTTGTTATATCTGCATGTTTTGTTGGCAAACCTGTGTTACTAGTTATTTTTAGAAATCAAGCTTGTGGTTTGAAGTCTGTGGTGCGTTGGGTACGCCGTTTTCTGTGTTGTAATTAATTGAAGAATTCGAGGGAGAAAATGCCACAAGGCAAACTGAAAGTTAAAGCAAAAGTGCCAGCTGGTGCTAAAACTAAGAAGAAAGCAACAAAAGGGCGTGGAGTTACGAAACGTCCAAGTAAGTATAGATTTGTAAGAATGCTGAGAAACATTATTAACGCTGATTTTGGCCTAGTTTTTGATGCAGTTTACCTGAAAAGGTGATACGTATGTTATACGGTTGGTTGATCGCAAAACTTTTTACATTTCTAAAGAAATTTTGTGCCTTTTAATTATATAGTCCTTTGTTTGAGTCATTGATCCCAATATGGGAATATTAAGTCACTGGAATTAACGACTTGATTTTAAATGTTAAGTGTTGATATTGAGAGAAAGAGATTGTTGGCTTCTGCTCCCGGTCACATATTTAAAGGTTTTTTCTTTTTTAAATAAAAAAAAATTTACTTATAGCTGTCTACATATTGTTACAGAAATTGGAACTTATGTAAATTCATTATTGATTTCAGTTAGCTTTTTTAGACTATATATGTATTAATAGGGTAAAGGTTGTTTCATTTGTGATCATAATTTTTAAATAAATTATTTGCCGGTTAATGTTGCTTATTATTCCATTGTTGGACTAATCTGCTGGGAATTTGTTATATCTAATGTCATGCTAAAAAGTCCAGCAAGTCTATATTTAGAGCTATACATATGTGGTTGACTTCATGATATCCCTAATATGATGTTCGCTTATATCAAAGACAATAGAACGTCCATAATCCAAACTAATAGGGACTGACAGAGTCTTGGATCATCGTCTCATTTCGATTTTCAATTTGTATAGTTTCAGTTTATATAGTTTTTACCTAACAATTATACTAGGTACATTATAATTTTACTTATCAGAAGCATAAGTCTTATTATCTTCTGCTTCATTTTGAAGACTCCAATGCTTCCTTTTAGAAGACAGTCATGATACCATTATAGGTTTATAATATTTGTATGAGATACTAATGTCAACAGAACTCGCCAACACAGGAAATCAACAACAAAGGTGCAGGACGAAAATGGCGGATTTCAGATTTTGGGTCTACTGGAGATCGCGATTCCGCTATAACAACATTCCATAATGATGTCATTATACTGTTGTAGTCAATCGCAAGATGTATTATTTTCAAGCAATAATTACATTGTAATACAGCTTGGACCATTATTTTCAAATTAAGTTGTTATGCAACCTGGACCAGCAAGAAACCGTTAAAAAGTATCTTTAGCAGAGTCTTGCATTTGACCACTGCATTAGTTGTTCGGATAGTTGAAGTTCTGATTATCGACACACTACTGTACTGAAATTCTGCTGCAAGGATTGTTCACATACAGGCGTACCGATATGAAATTGTGCATTTGATTTGAAATGTATCACACACATTCCGGAGGTCATACCTACCTTTCGAGGAAAAGTGTAAATAAAAGCAAAAATAGATGTACTTTAAATGTGATGTCACAAAATAGTTGCCTTGTGCATTAGGGTTTCTGGTATATTTTGGCCGCCAGTTCTAACCAGGTGTTTTATGGTAACACATTTAAAGTTGCTGGTATGGTTATGTGATAGCATATTAATATATTCCTGTGACTATGTTTCAAAGCTTAGGCCGGGCGCGCAGTCGACTGCAGCGCAGCACAGTTTCTGTGTCTCTGTTTTGGGGCGGAACAGCATGTATTGATACGCAGAGCAGGGCAGCGCAGTACGTGCGCGACGTTGTGATCACGACACAGAAACTGTGCCAGGCAGTTCACTCGTGCCGGTTTTTGCTGTAACACTTCTTACGTTATTTATAATCTTGCTTTACTTATAATCATTTTCAACTATGGAATAAGAAAAATTGATTAATCTGGTGCGTAACCAACCTGGGATTCACAATATCAGTCATAAAAATACATAAAATTAAATTTAAACAAGAGATTTGGACAATGAGACCAAAAAGTGGTGAATAAATTTAGCATTTATTTATCATACAACAATCCACTTACAATTTTATTTTATTTTTTTAAATTCATTTTTAATAAAACTTTGAAAAAGATTGATATATATATATATAGGCTATTATCACATTATTTGTTTTCTTATTATTTGTACTACATAATTCAATAGTGTCCCCGAGAAACACTTAATTTATTAACACTGCTTTTTTAGTTTCAAGTATTTATGTTCTGTTATATAGTTTTCTTAAAAATATAATATGAAATAAAAGAGAGAAACATTCTTATAAATGTCATGTACCGTCAAACGCTAGATAATTAAATAAATAACCACGAAAATACAGCAAGATTTTCTTCAGTACTAATAGATATTTGAGCTTTGTCGAGAAAATAACAGGTTACATTATGCCGTGAATCTCCGCTCAAGTCATCCGGAAATTATCTTTTGAGAATTCTCTTGACACTGCAAAAGCCAGATGAGAGTTTCTTCTTTTCATATACTCACTTTTGCATAGTTTTATCTAACTCAGCATTGGTTAAAGTAATAACAATTTTCCAAGCTCGGCATCCCAATCTGATTCAGAAATCAAAATTCGAGTTTTTGCATCGACATGTTTTTGGTTACGCTTTATTGTCGGTTATTCGCACAACTGCCAGTCTGTGCTGCCCTGCCCTGCTCTGCGTTGCCCCTACTGCGCCCCGGGTTATTTGTTGCTTAATATCATGTATGCAACTAATCACCTTTTGAACTACTTTATATCAGTACTAGCTGACCCGGCAATGCTTCACTATTGCTGGACTTGAGTAGGGACATAGATTAAATGAAAAAATATTTACATATAAATTTTAAACTGCTGTTTCATTCATTTTCAGTTGGAAAGGGTGAGAGGGGATGCGCTTTGGAAAACATATGCAGGCATTATTTTTCTGTTTGTTTCAAAGTATAAGTGTGCAAATTCCCATTGAAATCTCATGAAATATGTGGTTTTGTCTAAATTATGGGGAGGGGTGGGTTTTTTAATTTTTTTTTGACAGGAACTTTCTCCGTCATCCCATCGACAACTCACCAAAGCTGGCCCAAGCCGTATTTCAACCATAACAACATTCAGTAGGAGAAAGTAAAACATGTATAGGTAATTTCCACTGCGAATGTATAGTGGTATTGGGAATTTTTATTCAGGTCCAGGCCGGATCTCACCCTAACCTCCTCACTTCTGACATACAATATGTCGAGAACTAAGCTAGATAACAAGAAAATGTATCATTTGTTTTGATTTGTCTCGTCGAGTTACATTATGGGGAAGAGGGGTGGGTTTTTAAATATTTGTTTTTTGAGAGGAAACTTTTTCGACATCCCCTCGACAATTCACAGCAGCTTCGCCGTAATCGGACAAACGGTTTGTGGGTTTGTTTAAATTATGGGGTGTTATGGGGAAGAGGGGGTAATTAAGGTGGTGGATAGAGAGGAGAAGGATTGGGTTTTTGTGAAATTAAAGTTGTACAGTATTTCTCTCTCTTTTTTTACGTATAAGTGTACAAATTCTTATCTAAATCGGATAAAAAATGTGGTTTGTCTAAATTATGGGGTGAAAACGTAATGGGGTTGGAAACGGGGATAGGGGATGAATCTTCGGAAACCATACGTAGGCAGTATTTTTCTGTTTGTTTTAAAGCATAAGTGTACAAATTCTTATCTGAATCGGATAAAAAATGTGGTTTGCCTAAATTATGGGGGTAAAAACGTAATGGGGGTGGAAAGGGGGAGAGGGGATGAAAATTCGGAAACCGTATGTAGGCAGTATTTTTATGTTTGTTTTAAAGTATAAGTGTACAAATTCCTATCTAAATCGGATAAAAAATGTGGTTTTGCCTAAATTATGGGGTGTTATGGGGAATAGGGGGTGACTTTTTGGAAAAAAATTTTCACAGGAACCTTTGCAGACGCACACTCGAAAACTCTCCAAAGTTTCATTGCAATCTGATAAATGGTATAGGAATGCATAGAAGACGAACAAACCCACAAACATTGATTTTTATAATATAAACTAGCTGACCCGGCAATGCTTCACTATTGCTGGACTTGAGTAGGCACATAGATTAAATGAAAAAATATTTACATATAAATTTTAAACTGCTGTTTCATTCATTTTCAGTTGGAAAGGGTGAGAGGGGATGCGCTTTGGAAAACATATGCAGGCAGTATTTTTCTGTTTGTTTCAAAGTATAAGTGTGCAAATTCCTATTGAAATCTGATGAAATATGTGGTTTTGTCTAAATTATGGGGAGTAGGGGTGGGTTTTTTAATTTTTTTTGACAGGAACCTTCTCCGTCATCCCGTCGACAACTCACCAAAGCTTCACCGTAAACGGACGAACGATTTGTGCCATTGGTATATGTACACAATACAGACATATTTAAATGTACAAAACCAATAAAAGACAGTGATTTTATTTTTGTGTTTGAAATTTAATTTAAGAACGTTTATTCAAGTGCTTTAGCATATACATAACTTCACATCATCATCAAAACATCGCAAATTACAATTTGATTATGAAATCTTGTAGAACTCGACTAAATAAATTGAAAATAAATAATATAATTTTTGATATCTCGCTTTGTTTTCGAGTTTTAGCATGTTAAAAATCAGTTATAGGTAGTATATTACTCCATGTACTTTTGGCGACGTTTCTTCTGACCCAGGCCGTATTTCAACCATAATAACATTCAATAGGAGAAAGTAAAACATGTATAGGTAATTTCCGCCGCGAATATATAGTGGTATTGGGAATTTTTATTCAGGTCCAGGCCGGATTTCACCCTAACCTCCACAATTTTGACATACAATACGTCGAGAACTAAGCTAGATATCAAGAAAATGTATCATTTGTTTTTGATTTGTCTCGTCGAGTTATATTGTGGGGAAGAGGGGTGGGTTTTTAAATATTTGTTTTTTGACAGGAACCATTTTTGCCTAAATTATAGGGTAAAAACGTAATGGGGTTGGAAAGGGGGAGTGGGGATTAATATTAGGAAACCATACGTAGGCAGTATTTTTCTGTTTGTTTCAAAGTATAAGTATACAAATTTTTATCTAAATCGGATATAAAATGTGGTTTGCCTAAATTATGGGGTGAAAACGTAATGGGGTTGGAAAGGGGGAGAGGGGATTAATATTAGGAAACCATACGTAGGCAGTATTTTTCTGTTTGTTTCAAAGTATAAGTATACAAATTTTTATCTAAATCGGATATAAAATGTGGTTTGCCTAAATTATGGGGTGAAAACGTAATGGGGTTGGAAAGGGGAGAGGGGATGAATATTCGGAAACCATACGCAGGCAGTATTTTTCTGTTTGTTTTAAAGTATAAGTGTACAAATTCTTACAGGGTGGCCACAAACCGGGAAAACCGGGAATATCGGGAATTATCAGGGAATTTCATGTAACCGGGAAATTTCATGGAAATATCAGGGAATTCTGGTAATTTCGAAAAATAATCAGGGAATTCAATTGCGACTACTCGGAATTTGGATATTTTTAAAGGTCGTCTGAAATTTATTTTAATAATGAAATGTCTCATTAGATATTTAAACTTAGACCCTATATATATTTAACATAAAATAGCCTACGATAGTGTAAACAGCGCGCTAGAACTCGCCACGAGTACCTTCGACTAGCGCCAAAAAGCCGCCAACGATGTTGCGTCACTCGCGAGCAACCACGCGAGAAGACCAGCTTGCGTACCACGTGCTCCTGCATTGTTATCTCGACTCGCACAAGCTCTAGCGAAAGTGTAAAAGTGGCTTTAGAATCCTCGAACTATATACTATGTAGTTATTGTCATTAAATTTCGTCTGCTGTTTACAAACATGCAAACGCATATCGTGTGATAATATCTAATTTAAAAGTGAAAGTATTTTCTAAATATCGTTATTTTAGTTCATTATCAAGTGGTAAGTTTTTCTTAATTTTTATGATTATGTGCAAGAAAAATTACTTTTTAAGTTATTAATTTATTTTAATCGTGAAATTTCTCATTAAACATTTCAGCTTATATATTTTTAACCTGAAATAGCCGATAAAAGGGTATAAAAATAATTTATTTTACTGATCATTAACTCATGGTATTTTTTCTCGCAATGCTAATTACCGTTATCTGTGTTCGATCGTCAAAGTTTTTTCGAATGTTGACTCGATGCGACAGTTAAAAGCGTATTAGCGCTCGCAACGCTTGTATTTGACTCGCACCAAACACCCGCCACAGAAACGAGCGGCACTCGCGAGCAACTACGCGAGAAGACCAATGCGAGCCTACCGTGTGCTCAAGCAGTGCTATCTCGATTCGAATAAGCTTGCGCGAAAGTATAAATGAGGCATAAGAATAATCCGATACACATCTCGTGCGGTTACAAATAATTTTAAAAGTGGAAATGTTTTCTAAATATCGTTGGTTTTAGTTCATTATCAAATGGAAGTATTTCTTAATTTTTATGATTATATCAAATGTTTCTACTGCTATTTTTTAAATTAATAATTATTTTTGAACATTCATTGGGTGGATGACAATTTGCATTTTGGATTTTATTACTATTGTTGATTATTTATGTATTTAATTTCATTATAAAAATATCAATTTTTAAAATTTTCAGACTAATGAATTCGGCATGATAACACACTTTCAAAATGATTAGTTGATTAATCCAGATTTTAATATTTAGTTAAAAGTCTAAAAGTGCAAAATGCAGACTTTGCAATGCTACATTTTCTTTAATTAATATGGATAAAACAGCTGTCAAAAGTCATGCTAAATGAAACATAGTACTAACAAACTTAAGAATTTCAAAACTGTCTATCCTTTCCAAAGTCTTTTAAGTCAGTCGCAACAAACTAGTAATGAGATAACTAAACATGGTTTGTCTGAAAAATTTACTGTTTCTAATCCTATTACGACTCAGGAAAAAGAACAAATTCCTTTCTTCTCAAAGAAGTAAGCTGTGCAGTAATACTTCGATGTATTCAGATACTGATGACTCACAAGTCAATGTGCACAGTGGGAAGTGACAGAGTATTTTAAAAAAATGTTCAACGATAGTCAAATAGCCAGAGGAATGGAATTGTAGCGAACTAAAATTACCTACTCAGTTCTTCATTGGATTGCTCCTTATTATAAAAGTAGACTGATGGAATCTATAACTTTTTGTAATCATTTTGCTATAGGGTTTGATGAGTCACTCAACAAAGTTTGTCAAGAAACTCAAATGGATTTGGAGTACCGGTACTGTAAAGAATGAAGTTTGTACACGATACTTAACATCTGCTTTTCTTTGTCACACAAGAGCTTCAGATCTTCTGTCCTTCAAGGAAATGCTTCAACTCCTTATAAGCCTTAAAAGTTTAAAAATCTCAATAGATGGACCAAATGTTAATCAAATTTTTCGGAGAATTGAAAGTTGAGCTACAGAAAAATAGATAAATAAATTATACTTTGGTACTTGACATGGACAGCTGTGGTCTTCATAACATGCATGGAGGATTTAAATGTGGAATTGAGGTCACTAAATGGAATATTGTTTTTATGGTCAATTTATTATCTGTTTAAAGATGTACTAACACTCCACGCTCAGTTAACAGAATATTCAGGATCACCTTTTTATCCTAAAAAATTTTGTGCAGCCCATTAGATAGAAAATTACAGTTGGCTACTTGTGCTATAGAAATTATTCCTAATCTTAAAAAAATGGTGGAGGGATTTACAGCATGGTAAAAAGAACTGACTAGCACCAGTTACAAAATTGTAACTGAGGCTCTTTCAGATCCTTTGCTACCAGCAAAACAAGAATTTTTCAGTCATTACCAGCAGAATCACAACCATTCCTACAAGAATATCAAACTGATGCTCCTATAGCATCATTACTTCACAGCTCTTTAGTGACAGTTCTCCATAGGATAATGCAAAGATTTATCAAAGCAGATGTACTGAAGTCTGTTGACTCATTATCAAGTATAGACTTAACTGATGAAAAAAATTTGATTTTGTACAGTCAAATTGACATGGGATTTGGTACATAAAAAAGATATTAATTTTTAAAATATATATATATCACCAATCTCATGATTTTACAATTTGAGAGCTTTTACAGGAAAATTGTTGTCACAATTACTTTATAAACTTACCAAAGCAGTCTGATCCTAGTCTTGCACATTTTTTCGAAGTCAGAAGTAGGAGATTAAAAGCCTACTCATTATTTTCAATTAAAATAATTGTATCAGTGGTAATATGAGGCTGATGAAATTAATCAAGATTTCAACAATTTATGTTATCAGTGTTCGGCATTGCAAGTTCTTAAAAATTCTTCATGAACAAGTAAACGCCTAGATCATTTTTGGGATGAATTAATTCTTGGACATGCTAATCCAGTCAATAGTAAAACTTTTAAAGATAGTAATGGTTTTATCTCATGGCAATGCTAATATCGAGAGAGGTTTTTCAGTAAATTCTGAAGGGTTATTTTATAATATGAAATATGAAACTTTAATTGCTCAGCGATTAATGTATGACTGTCTTAAGTGAAACAAGTGGGGATGTTGCAACTCTTGATGTTCCAAAATCTTTAGTTCATTCTTACCATAACTCACGTTCAAATTTATCTCAATAAATCGAACGCCGAAAAAAGAAAGATAAAATAACTGAATCAGAAGGTATGAAAAGAAAATGTGTAGCTAATGGAAAAAAAACAAAAAACATTTGGCATCAAATAAAAAGTTAAACTTCTAGCTGAGATTCAAATTATTAATGAGCAATTTAAAAATCTTAAATTATTTTTATATAGCAAATACTAACAGTTTAATTTGTGCTAATTTATCATTGGCTTGTTACTGTTTTTCTCATTTTAAATTACTTTTCATAAGATTATTAAATTAGTTATAAAATACTATCTATAGCAACATATTAATTAAATAAATTATGATATTCAAATAAACATAATTAGAAACGTCTTTTTAATTTTTGTGAGTTTTGTTACAGTTTTTCCAATTAAAATGTAATCAAATCTTAAAATATTATAATTATGTGAATAAAATTCTAATTCAGGGAAAAGTATGACAAACTTTCCTGGAAATATCAGGGAATTTTCAAATCATTTCTTTGTGGCCACCCTGTCTTATCTAAATCCGATAAAAAATGTGGTTTGCCTAAATTATGGGGTGAAAACGTAATGGGGTTGGAAAGGGGGACAGGGGATGAATATTCGGAAACCATACGTAGGCAGTATTTTTCTGTTAGTTTTAAAGTATAAGTGTACAAATTTTAATCTAAAACGGATAAAAAATGTGGTTTCCCCAAATTATGAGGTAAAAACGTAATGGGGGTGGAAAGGGGGAGAGGGGATGAATATTCGGAAACCATATGTAGGCTGTATTTTTCTGTTTGTTTTAAAGTATAAGTGTACAAATTCTTATCTAAATCGGATAAAAAATGTGGTTTGCCTAAATTATGGGGTGAAAAGGTAATGGGGTTGGAAAGGGGGAGAGGGGATGAATATTCGGAAACCATACGTAGGCTGTATTTTTCTGTTAGTTTTAAAGTATAAGTGTACAAATTCTTATCCAAATCGGATAAAAAATGTGGTTTGCCTAAATTATGGGGTGAAAACGTAATGGGGTTGGAAAGGGGGAGAGGGGATGAATATTCGGGAACCATATGTTGGCAGTATTTTTCTGTTTGTTTTAAAGTATAAGTGTACAAATTCTTATCTAAATCGGATAAAAAATGTGGTTTGCCTAAAGTATGGGGGTGGATATGGGGCGAGGGGATTAATATTCGGAAACCGTATGTAGGCGGTATTTTTATGTTTGTTTTAAAGTATAAGTGTACAAATTCCTATCTAAATCGGATAAAAAATGTGGTTTTGCCTAAACTATGGGGTGTTATGGGGAATAGGGGGCGACTTTTTGGAATTTTTTTTTCGCAGGAACCTTCGCAGGCGCACACTCGAAAACTCCTCAAAGTTTCATTGCAATCTGATAAATGGTACAGGAACGCATAGAAGACGAACATACAAACAAACAGACATTGATTTTTATATATAAGATAAGATATATGTGGCTTTAGTATCACATTTTCTTAAATATTAGTGCTCTGTCACATGAAATGTGGCTCCTATGTTACTTGGGCAGTATTATTTAGGAAAATATGCTAATTAAAACCATGAAATGTATACTAATGAAGTAAAGTAGCCAAACCTTTTATGTTAAATGGTTGTCTATGCATTTCTTTTTGCTTCCATGTACATTTATTCTCGTATGGTATGTCCTCAGGAATGTATGTGAAAAATTTCAAACCAAAGGCACAAAATTTCTTCTAGATACTCGTGTATTAGACCCTCCTTCCGTACATAATGCATGAGGTAAATATTGCCAGGGACTTTGCATTCATGAAAACATAAAATAGTGTGTTTGTGTATTATTTTGTTTTGCTGCAGCCATCCTCCCTTTTAACTTTGATGAGTGTCAGGCGTGAGTTATCTATCCTTTCCACATAAAATAATCCTCAGCTAGACGTGCTGGCATATGGAGTGTACCAGTGAGTTATTTCTGGCTGTGAATAATAGACTACCCTTTCCTAAACTCCTTCCCCCAATACCTTCATAAAAACATTCTCCAAGTACAACATGACTAACCGATCCGTTCAGTCTGGCTTCTTTCTTCTCTCATAAACCTTCATTCGTGTGTGTGTCACATTGGCGAACCCAGTTTTTTACCCATTGCTAAATTTAGCTCGTATAAATTTGTAAGCGCTCTTCTTGAATTTCTCCTAAATTAATGCATCACCCAAGATCAGAAGCTATTTCTTAAAAAAAAATCAAGAGACTTCCTTGATGAAACCAAATGTTCAAAAGCTGTGAGTTCTTCATTCCTATTCATTTTGAGGCTGTAATGGTTTTTTTTTTCTTTAATTCAGTTTCGGGTCTACTGGAGATCGCAATTCCACTACAATAAAATCCACTAATAATGTTACAATAATGCTGCATGTAATCACAAGACACATTATTTTTAAGCAGAAATTAGATTGTAGTACACCCTGGACCAGCATAATACAGATAAATGAGCTTTGAAAAGCATTTCTAGTGGTGTCTTACATTTGTATACTGCTGTATTATGACACAGATTCGGCTATGTTGTGCATTAGACTGTGTCGACTTTTATAGCTGCTGTAGAACCTTACTGTACACCAACCTGAATGCTGCATAACCGTCGACTGAATCATCAATTAAGCTGTGAAAAGACATTATTTGTGTTCAATGTAATGTGATTTTATTTTTAAGTTTTGAAAGAATGTAGTTAACAGCAGAATGTTAAATTTAAAAACAAAAATATACAGAACTGTGGAGGAAGCCATGGGAGAGAAATTATTTGACGTTTTAAAGTTCTAATCAGACAATTCTAGCACCGTTGACAAACCAAAATTAAGAAAATAAAATAAAATCACAATTTGAACCGTGTAAAATAAAACCGCTATTTTAACCATAATGTGTGGCGAATGAACCACGGACTCCATGATAACCTAACTGTATACACACGTTACGTGGATGCCGCTATAAGTCGCCCAATATGTCACTGTTACTGTATTCTCAACAGTTACGCCTAACAATTTTAGATTGACTTTCTGTGAACAATTTTCGGCTTTTAAAAGAGCCTTTTGCAGCTAAAAATAGCCCCTCCTTTTGGGCAGCCATTTTGAAAACTGAATACTGTGATTACAAGTCTGTCCTTGTATTTTAATTGACCGCGCCAAATGATTTCTCTTATGTACGCTGGCCACTTCTTTTCCTCCTGTATCAAGACCATATAAACTTCGACTAGACTGCCTCATGCCTGCACACATCTTTGGTCACTTCATTTTTTCCTTTATCAAGTCCTAACACAAATTACTAATTACTTCATCCGCCATTCTATATATTTTTGTTTTTAAATTTAACATTCTGCTTTTTTTTTTTTTTTTTTTTTTTTTTTTAAACTGCTAATGTCTCTTAACAGCAAGGTCTTTAGAGATGGGAAAGGGCAAGGAATGGGAAGGAATTCGGCCATGGCCTTTAGAAGGAAGCATCCCAGCATTTGTGACTGTAGTTGAATCGCGATCTCCAGTAGCTCATATGGTTTAAATTTCCACTTATAATTGCCCGGTTTATTAAAAACTGTTCAAGAACCAAATTAGAAAAAAAAACTAAGAAACTGAGTGATTACTGGAAATCACAATTCTGAGGCCTTGATGAGTATGCCTGCATTTCTTTCTTTCAGGCAATTGCCCTTTATGTTCTGAACTCTCAATAGGTTATTAAACTCCAATCAACGAAAAATGTTGGGTTAACTAGAGATCGTGATTCTACAGTAAATACATTCTAGCATCTGGACTAATTCTACAAGGAAGGATTGAATATAAATGAGACCTTTTTTCTAAATATATATATCTATAACAACTAATGCACCAAGTATATACTATTTTTCAACATAATCTCCTACTTCAGAAGTACACTTTTCCCAGTGTGTGGAAGCTTTTTGATGCTGTCATCATACTGGAAGGGGTTGTGTAAGTAGCCAGTTATACATGAAACCTATTACTGTGTTGTTGTATTCAAGTTGTCAGCCTCCCAGTGCTTTTTTCAGTGGTACAAAGAGATGAAAATCACAGGGCAGTAGTTCAGAGCCATGAGGAAGGTGATCAAGTGATGTCAAATTCATTTTCTGCAATTTTACTTGAGTGAGAACTGCAGGTGGGACCTAGCATTGTCATGGAGAAGAGTCATGTCACTTATTGGCTGGTCATGTCTTTTTGTTCTATTGGTAAATTGTTTATTATCACATTTTATACTTCTGATATTTTTTGAAGAACTGCTGTATGTCAAGTAAAATTTTAAGTAAAGAAAATACCATCAAAACACGACTTTGTGCCATGGCGCAGTTTACTGATGTAGGCTACATGACCCGCCAGCAACAGACATCTTGATTGTTTCTCTGAATTTGTGTATAAATCGATAAAAATATGTTTTATAAATGGTGTGTCATATCCCAGTGTAGAAAAACAACACTTCAAACTCGCAAAGAACTGTAAATGTTACAAACATTACTGAAATATGAGGCTCTCATGAAAATCCAGATGGTTTTGTGACTAATTCAAGTGTTTTTATCTGTGAGGATAATTTATAAAATGTAGTATCAAAGCAAAGTAGTAACATACAAACAACAGAAATATCTGCAGAAAATACTTCTGAGATTGAAGGTATACCTAAAACCAAATAACGAAAAATTCAGTTGTATTGACACACATTATTTATAAAATATTTGGGCCAGTACTGTATTATCCACAGCATCCATTTATTAAATTGTTAGGCCTATAATAGTTGTTTTAGGTTACTTTAATCAGAAGAATGAAAGCTATAAAATAACCTATAACAACAATTTTAGTTAATAGTGCCACTGAAACTGCCGTTAAGCAATTAAAATAAGATAAGGGGGGGAAAATAACCATTTACTTACCACAGATGAAGGCAGGCTAGACAAACACAAAAATATGGTAATTCTTACAAACTATTTCTGTTAATTGTAAACCTTCATTTCAAATATAAATAATACCTGAATTAAAAGTTTAATGGGTTTTAGCCTCGCAGCATAAAAGTCAGTGTTACCTTTGAGGGGGAAAATTCCCATCCAGCAAGTTGTCTATTTTTGGTTAGTTTCCACTGTAGGTATTCACAAAATTGCTCTCCATTTGTATTAAAAATGAAAATCTTATAGTAACAGAAAATAGCAATTGATGATAAAAATAGCTGCATGTCAAGCATTTATTTTGTGACCTCATACATATCTGAGAAACCCACTCATCTTAAGTTATTACAACAACAGTTGATGAAACACTTTGAGGTGAAATTTATGTGGAAAGAAAATGTAAAATGTACCCATCACTCACAAAAGTTGATGGGAAGTGGGCAGCAGCAACCAGAAACACGGTATTTTGGGTAACGCCCTTCATCAAGAAAACAAAGTGACCGAGCTTAACATAGCAACCGATTGACAACACAGACACACGCTGGCCTTGACTGCTAAGATCGGAATGTGGTTAAGTGGGGGGGAACAACAGTATCAATGGAAATGTTAATCGTGGAAAAAATTATTCAAAATAATATCTAAATGGGGGGAATATTATTTTAAAATGAGGTAAAAGATAAAAAAAAGTGAAATAAATTAACAATACTAGCACGTGTCTGTGTTTCAGATTCCTCATTAAATTGCGTGTACCAGGGGAAAGGAACTGGTCATCCTACTTCTGACACAATGTCTTAATATGCCTTCTTCGAGAGGATGGAACTAATCTTTATGGGCGACCTTTTTTTTTATATATAGCTCTACTACTGGCCCAGGCAGGGGATGCAGGGTTTTGGTGCGGGCCCCTAGGCTACAGCCTATGCTTAAATGTGGCCTTGTTCTTTGTTGAGTTGTTTCTTGATGCTTTCTTATTCTGTCATGCCTTCTTACCTTATGGAAGCAGAGCGTCATCTGTTACCTCTCCAGTTCTGCTAACTGTTAGAAACTTGTTTCCTACAATGTCTGTCCTAGTTTCGCCTTTATGTAATTAAAATGTTATCATAACACTGGGATTCTCCAACTTTTTTTTATTATTATTATTTAGTAATGTCAGAGTTTCTGCCATCAGTTGTGATACATTATTACTAGGAAGATTTAATCATGCAGTGGTAGAGGAAAAAGCTACCCATAATAGTTTGGTTGCAAAGATCTGTATCAATATAGAAATTCCAATTGCAGAAACACAATCACTGTGTGGAAGGTTGGGAAAAAGGAGGATGGGGTATCAGGAATGGAGAGTTGTTGGTATAAATAATCAGAGATGAGGATTGAATAGTAACTTTTGTCACCATTCTTGATTTGAGACATATTTCATATGTATGAACTGTGTTTTGTAGGGAGGGGAAATTATAAGAAAGATCTGAGGTTAACTACATCATACTTTAAATGTTATCTTCTGAAAAGGCTTGTCATTTAGAAATCAAACAGTTGAAATTGGTATATCAATATTGCCAGGCCTGGTTAAGCATCCTTCAGATCTCAACCTGGAAATACCTAGCATTTTATTCTCTCTTCCAGTAACATATCTTTATTCCCTACCTCTTTGCAAAAACCAAATTAAAGAAAACATCTTCCAGAACATTAATTATTATTATGTTTCAGGCTTTTCGTTTTTTCCCTGCAGTTCCTACCGCTTGTAGTTTTTTTTTAGTAAAGTCACTTTCTTCATTTACAGAACCTCTGCAGAAGACTTCCTTCCATCCCTCTCTGTCTAACACTTCACCTTACTGTCCAAAATGTTTGTTTTCGCATTTTCATTTAAGGTGGCTGTTTCACAATCATTACACTGCTATGGTATTACTTCTGTCTCTTACACAACTGTTGATGTCCACTGCCATTATTCTTGTTTACAGGTGAAACTTTCCTCAAATGTAATCACTTGAAATTTATTGCTTTTTCCTTTCCATAGATAAACCTGTAGCTGCTAAGAAGCAACAAAAACAGGAAGCACAGAAGTTGAAGAAGGTGATCACAAAAACTGTGAATCAGGCGATGGAAGATGAACTACGATCACGAGCATTGGATGGTAGGAAGAGTCTCCTGTCAAAGAAAAAATCTCCAGCAACTCCACCAGCTGCTGCAACCAAATCAAAGAGAGGAAAGAAGAAATAAAATGCAAAAATTTGATTTCAGAATAAACATGACATATTGATTTTTACCCATTTCATATTTTTTTTATTGACGTTTGTGTTAGATTGTTAAGAAAGGACATTTCAAAGAATTTTCAGATTGTTTGATTTTGACAAAGTGATTGCAAAGAATCTTTTTTTTTACTCTGTTTGTGGTATTCTGCTAGAGTCACCCTGTGTGTTCACTAATTATCCATCCACTTATGGGATCACAGCTGTTATAAAAATGGACACGCACATTTTAAAATTTGAATATGTAGTACACAATTTTATACTAAGATTGTAATATTATTTGATATAACCTTCCAATGGTTGACATTTCTTTTTTGTCACTGATGCCCATCTCTTATAGCACCCCAACCCATTTGAAAGAAACCTATTTGAAGCAAATTTAGATCATAACACTGGGTTATTTTCATCAAAAGGTATGATAATATTGTAGTGCGTCATTCTTTCAAAAAAAATAATTGTTTATTCAGCCCTTCCCCCCCCCCCCCTCCTCTCCCTTTATTTTAGCTGAGAAGTGTAAGATGAGATGCAGTACTTTCTGTTTATTAACGGCTTGAGAATCTAGATATTTTTAGTGGTGTTACCCATCTAACTAGCACCATTGTTAATCATTTTTTGGGAATATATTGTCATTAAATGAAGGTTAAAATGTGTATGTTTATACTGTAGCACTTTTTAAAACACAAAAAGTATGTTACAGTATGCATTTAATTCATAAAGTGTGTGATTCATTGCTTTATTTCCAGTTCTATTCTTGTGTAAGTAAAAGATAACTTTTAACTTGCTAAAAAATCTTGCAAGACAATAGATGAACTGTATGCTAAAATAAGTAAATACTGCAGTTTTCTATACAAAAAGATAAGTTGTTGATTTACAGTGTCACAGCACTATCACAAGTGTCATGCTAGTGTGCGGATTATTATTATTATTATTATTTTTCTTCTTATTTAACATTCAAGAAGAGTCTTACAGCAGACAGTTATCAACCATGGAGTTGTCTTATCTATTTTCTTATAGTTTTAACTATTTACTGTGCGGTGACGTGTAAAATTTTGAAGCAACGGAAGAGTTGTGCATCAAGGTACATTAATGTTTACCTTTGCTTCACCCCTTTTTGACTGATGAGGTTCCACAGCTATTACTTTGCTAACTTGTTGGTAATGTTTTGGTTTATGAAATTTATTGCAAAGAGCAGCTATTTAAAAATGCAGAGAACTGGTAGTTTTATTGTAATATTTCATATTGGTGTTCTTTAAAATAAATTAAAAAATGATTGCTTAGCAAGAAGTTAAATATTTTGTGTGCTTGTAGTGAGAAAATCTGTCTACAGATTGGAATATGTTAAGTGAAAATTGTTACTGGTCTAAAGTTTTTCTGTATTTGGAACTCTACAACTGTTCATTCAGTCTTATGATGACAGATTGTGTTTTTCAATGTTGTTAGCAGATTCTGAAAATTTGAAAAATAGCACAGTTGTTGTGAGATGTTGTGGACATAGTTATTCGCTACCCCTAAACTGCTGAATCAATGAAATCTTTAACATAACAGTATGTAACAGTTAATCAAATTCCTCATTGGTTTCAGGTATAAGAAATTTAGATGTTTGTAAGTAACATAACAAGCCTTAGCCTATTGGTTGTCTATTATTTGTCATCATGAAATGCTCCATATAAGATCCTTTTCACTGAAACTTCCCTGAGGGATTCAGTTTATTTTAAAAATAGCAGTGACATTGGATTTCACTTTATGAAAACTTGTGTGTTATTGTTAATGCTTGAAAATTCAACCCAGTGCTCATTTCAATTGGATGCCAAAAAATTCTGTAGAAATTATCAGTTCGTTTTGCACAGTATTCTTTAAGAAAATTGTTGTGATACTTCTGAGGGACCAATTGAGAACATTTTGGGTGCGAAGGATAGATTCTGGAATATATTATTTGATTTCCTAAAAAAAAATTAATAAATTGTTGGGGTTGTTGAAAAGGATGTTTATTGTTATCTAATCTCAGAAATTGCAACAATGTTAAAATATTACTGAAGTGCTTGTTTTGTGTGCTTTTCATCAGATTAGTTTGACTTAAGTTTTGATTTGGTGTAAAAGGTTGAGAAAATTTATTTATGGCTGTTCAATTAGCTTGTTAATCTATGGTACAGATGGTGCATTTTCATCAAAATGACAAAACTAATTGACAACTTTTTACTTATAATTAAAAAAAAAAAAAGAATTTATTGCCCAGGGGAAGAGGTGGGTCTTTTATGATCTCTAACTCTTTGAAAGGTTTTCTCATGTGGTATAGATGTGTTAAATATAATACAGGCACAGATTGAAATCTTTTTTTTTATTTAATTTACATTTTGCTCCTTAGGTAATCTACACAAAATATAAATAAGGCCTACCTGATTTAGTTCACTAATAATTATTCTAGCATATTGTTCATTAAGACATTTTGCTATATCAGTTATTGGAGGAAACTATGTTATTTTTTGTGTTCAGCTTTTCATCTTCTCAGAGTTAAATTTCTTCATTTTAATAGCCACATCTAGAATACTTAGTTGAGTAGATAGCTTTTGGCATAGTTAATAATTTGCCCAATTTCTTTGCTTGTATCTTTGAAAGTAATAAAAGATGTTCTGTTGCAAACAGAGATACATAAAATAATGGTGTAACTTTAATTCTCGATATTGTATAATATATCAAGTCTTAAATACTTGGGATATATTGGTGTGCGATAGAAGTATCTAGGGCATTGTTCAAAGTAAACAAAGTACAAATAATTCAGGAGATACAATACAAACATGGCTACAAAGCTGTATACAGTTTGTAATAATATTCAGTCTCGGAGTACCCTTATTTAGCCAGATAAGTGTAATATTTTACCAAAATAAATTTGTCTTTTTAATTTCAAGTGTTTTTATTGAAACTTCATTTGGAATCCATCCTGCTTTTGTTTAAGGTAGTAAAGTAGTAGTGGTTTTATCTGTTAATTAAAATGGCCAGTAGTGTTGGAGGTATCAACTGAAAATTTTGTTGCGAGGAAGGATAGGGAAAGCAAAACCATCACCACAGATGAAGGCAGGAAGACTGCAATAAACACACAAAGACCAACACTTTACAGCATTATGGTATAAACCTTAATCTTGATTAGAGGGGGCCATTCTAAGGGAATTGGACATAAACAAATTGAGACTCACCATATGAATAAGCCAAAGATTTACAAAGTGGTGATGACAATGGTGTGAGAGGGAGGGGGGAGGTGGAAATTGTCCAACTACAGGAAAGTAAGGTCTCTTTAAAGGCCATTTAAAGTAAAAAAATAGAGTGAATAAAGCAACATTTATTGTTTTGGACCAGCAAAATAAGAAAAAAGGGGGGGGGGAGGATAAAAAGTATATATATTAACATTACCTTCGACTTCGTACATCCGGAATTCAATATGATGCTAAAGACAACTCATGACGATGTATTTGCTGTACATGTGTTTCTCTCTTGTTTGTCCTGTGTGCTTCTTGGTTTTGTTTTGTGCCTCTGCATTTCATGCAAAGCTTGCTTGGGAATTCCTTTGTTTTGTTGTTCACATTCTCCTTCGTCTGTTATGCGTCCTCTCTGTTGCGTTGACTGTCGGGTCACTGAGATTTTTCTGTTTTGCATATAACAAAATATTACATTGAATTTAAATCGTACATATTTACAAATGTAATGATTTTCACTAGTTGTAAAATTTATTAACATTCATATTGTGAATTATATAGAAAAATGAAAATACTGTTATGATCAGCATGTTACAATACACAACACAATTTACTTGACGTATAACTGTACAACCGCTTACTATAATCTTATTCTCTCGTGTCAAATTGGAACCAAAGATAGGTAAATTTGTGCTTCATAGTTTCTTGCGACACAAAATTATCGTCTACTCAAATGTGTAAGTGGTACTGTCATGTTTAGGTAAATTAAATACTACTTTCTCTTATTACATTTGATTAACATATTCCATTTTATTTTAGTTCACTACCTTTAACAAAACATATGAAATATTTGCCCTTACTAAAAAAAATGAAACAGTAGTAGTGTAAACTTTTGTTAGCAATACTTCTCAAATACAGAATTACCTGTGGAATCACAGTCAACATAACCAAATTGTAAGTATAGGAATTATTCTTTAATGCTATGCCAATAACATTTCATGGCCTGAATTAGTCCAGTGGTTTGTGGGTGGTGATATGGTTTATGAACGCCTAGGTTTTTATATATAACGGCATGTAAATTATAGGTTTATTGATGGGATATTAACAGAGGTTAAGTCCAGGGGGATGCGGTATCAAGGATACATTCATAGACTAATTCTAACAAATACTGCACCGCACAAGTCCTCAACCTGACTCATCACATTGACGTTGGTTTTGAGTTAGGGTTAATCACAGGAGTGGCCTGCAGCGTACGGTACAGCATAATATCCTGTTGCATAAATTATATCTTCTTACAAATGATTTTGAATTTACAGAAATCATCCGAATTTTACTTCAGAACCGAAAGTTTTACATTGAATTTCAGGGCAACAAAAGTCAATAGAGAAAACAAAAAAATGGGCTGCCCCAAGGAAGTGTTCTAGCACTGACATTATTCAACATTTACACCAATGATCAACCCCAGCCTCCAATGACTCGAAGTTTTGTCTATACAGATGACTTAGCACTAGCAGTACAAGCCTAAGATTTTGAAACAGTGGAGGAGTGTTTAAGTAATGCTTACAATCTTTCACCACCTACTATGAAGACAATCAGTTGAAACCGAATCCATCCAAAACTCAACTATGCGCCTTCCATTTACGAAACAGACATGCTAACCGGAAACTGAAAGTCAGATGGGAGGGCCTAGAACTAGATCACTGTTTCAATACAAAATATCTCAGAGTTACACTAGATCGCACCCTCACTTACAAAAAGCACTGCTTAAACACAAAAGACAAAGTTTCAGCCCACAACAATATCCTGCGGAAACTCGCAGGAAACATATGGGGTGCACATCCCACAGTGCTCCGAACATCAGCTCTTGCACTGTGTTAGTCTGCTGCACAATATGCGTGTCCTGTTTGGTACAACTCTATTTATGCCAAACAAGTAGACATTGTGTTACATGAAACCTGCAGAATTCTAACGGGTTGCCTCAGAGCAACACCGATTGAAAAACTACATGGTCTGGCAGGAATCGCTCCTCCTGATATAAGACGCAACATAGCTGCAATGTCAGAAAGAAATGAGGCTAATTAAAATTGCTCATCCCTTATTCAGGCATCAACTTCCAAGACAAAGGCTGAAATCTAGAAAAAGCTTCCTTAGGATGCAGCTGCTTTAGATGTACCGCCGAAAGTTGCCCGGCACAATCTGTGGTGAGCCAGAATGACTTGTGTAAATCAATGGATACCTACTGCAGAGACACTCCCACCAGGTGGCAACCTCAACTGGAAGACCTGGAGAGCGTTAAATTGGCTAAGAAGTGGCATGGAAGAACCAAAGATAACCTGACAAGATGGCATTATCTTGAAGATCCTAATACTGCTTGTGAGCGTGGGGCAGAACAGGCCGTTCAGCATTTATACAACTGCACGCTGCAAGACCTTCACGCCAGTGACAATGCCATACAAGTTGCTGACTTTTGTTCATCCATCATATGACCTCTTTGTTGTTGATTAATATTATTTATGTTATTGTTATTACTGTTATGTAATGTAGTCTTCACGGGTGTACCGCCGGATAGTGTTGTGGAAACACAATATTTCGACGGCTGGCTCTGCCGTCTTCTTCAGGTGACGAGACATGTGTGATGGTCAGCTGACCCACAGATACTGAGATGGTTCGGGTGCCGCTCTTCCTTATATACAAGTCCGCGTGGCCTCGGCGATGGCTTACTATGAGCCAGGCCCGCAACCAAATGGCGGTTGGCTGCCCGTGGGCGTGGCTAAGGTTCTTGTTCCAGCCCGAGCTAATATGAAGCCCTCTACGGCGGCAGCTGGACGGAAGTACAACGTTCTCTGCGGATATTTGCCAAGGCAGGTTTCCATGCCTCACTGAGACATAGACCACTGTCTCTGTTAAATGTGTCGGCCAGTCGAGTTTCGATTGCTTCTTTGATGACAGATTCCCAAAAATGTGATGTTTTAGCCAATATCCTAACATTATTGAACTCTACTTTGTGGCCATGGTCGTACGCGTGCTCGGCGATCGCTGATTTGCTATACTGTCCCAAGCGGAGGTGGCGTTTATGTTCTTCACACCGGTTTTCTATGGTGCGGATCGTTTGACCGATGTAGGTCTTTCCACACTCGCACGGTATGCTATAAATCCCCGGAACTCTTAGGCCAAGATCATCCTTGACTGAACGGAGGTAGTCCCGTATTTTAGCTGGTGGTCGGTAGAGAGATTTTATACCATGTCGTGTGAGGATTCTGCCGATTTTCCCCGAGGTGTTTCCGGCGAAAGGCAGAAAGGCGGTGGCCTTGGGCGTTTCTTCCTGTTGGACTGGAATTTTCCCTAACTTACGTTCAATTGCCTTTTCTATCTGCCTCTCGGAGTAACCGTTCCGCCTGAAGACAGTTCTCAGGTGTTCCAGTTCTTGTGGCAGGCTTCTTACGTTATTACTGTTTCTAACAATTTGTAAGCAGCGTTTTTGACACGAAATAAATAAATAGGCTAATTCTGATCTGCAGAGTTCTGAGGAGGTGTTGCAATCAGGATAAACTCAGACAGCTCTCACTGTAAAACAGATGACATTTGTTTAAGATGTAGGGACAGTTATGCATTGCCAGTGGCGACTTAGTTTTTCAGTTTATACAGTTAGTGTTTGTTGAAATTTGGTTAGTGGTGAGGCATATATCAGAAGTTGTGCAGTGAAGTTAGGCCAGTTGGTAAATGAGGTGGGTAGTTGTGAAAGTGGCATGTCCAGTAATAGGAAAATATTCTACTACAGCAGGATTCAAATAAGTAATGGTGGCTGGATGCATGCTGTAAGTTTTTGTGTCAGGTCTATTGCAGGGGAAAAATTCATCCAGTGCTCTAGTAGTCAGAATGGAAGTATTTGTGAACTAACATGTTCTTTAGATGGGTAGTCTGAGGCAGCATATGCAAGGGGATGTGAATAGGATTTTGAGAAGGATGCACAAATCTGTAAAGGAACATAGAGTTATGCCCATGTTGAAGGATCTGGTTATAATGGACTCTAGGCTAGGAGGGAACAGGACAATGAATTTGGGACTGGCTGATAGTTAGGTGACAGTCCCATATTCATCATGCTGTTCCCTCCTGGTCTTCAGTTTATTAACCAGATCGTTCACCATGTTTATAACTTGCTACATTCCTTTCCTCAACCTTCCCAAAACTGTACTCACTGCGCTTCATACATACTTCAACAAACCACCCAATTTCAAGAACATCGTGTTTCACAAAAACTCGTCTTCTGATTCTCCTAAACTACTTTCCCTCGCAATAAGTCTTGACACAAAACCTTGCAGTATTGTCGCATCCTTGTATGTGGTTGGGGTTATTGAATATTGTTTATTTGTGCCAAATATTGATCATTATAGATCGTGGTTTTCTGGAATACTGTAGGTAACGTTCGTTGTGCACACACGTTCCGAGCCTAATGGCCCGTTTTTCTATTTGTGAGCAAGGTAGATGCCAAAATATTGTGTAGTTGTTTGTCAGCATTAGTGTTCTCTCATCGCATCCGTCCACTTTGGTATGTGGTGGGTTAATTTCCCTTTCTTTTCTTATTTATATCGCCTAGAAGCCGCTTCCATTTTCCTTAGTTGCATCATCGTAAGTACTTTTAAAACAGATTTCTTTTCTTAAAAGTGGTCATCATCTCCTTAGAATACTTTGCAGTACACGTTTGAAATTGTAAGGAGCTATGAAAGATAAATTTTAAATAAGGTTCGCAATACAATGTCACTTTTCACTGCATTTATTGCAAAACGATTCAAACTAAAGTGCTGGTATCAGAACTGTTACATGCAATAAAATATGATACAAAAACGGCTTTGATCCTACGTGTGGATTCCAATTATTTTCTGTGACATTCAGACAGTTAACAGCTATCATTTGAATATCTGGGTGCATGGCAATGCACCTACCAAGTCGAGTCGGCAGCAGCGGCACTGTCTACTCTTTTCTCGAAGTGTACTGTAATTTCTTCAGTCTTATTGATTATACATGTTTCAAATTTCTATTATACATAGATATCAGCAATCTAAGCAAATATACAAAATTTTGTTTCATTCCTGTGCTTAGTTTGGATGGTATTCATATCAAATTTCACTGTTTTTGTCACTCATTAACTAACTGATGATCATAAAAATTCTAAGGTACTTCCTATTAGACTTATAAAGCTTAACTTTGGTATACAGGTAAAGTTTTACTACCCCCAAATTATTAGAAAAGTCTAAGACTATAAAATTTCCTTATTTCTACCACTTATCTACCCAAATGTGAAATCGCTTTCTACCCTAATAATGGTATATGCCCCAAATTTTCATCAGTCAGTGCTTACTAATTTTAACCAATCTGTTAAATTTTGTCTTCCTCTCCTTCCATTGGAAGTTTGTGGAATTTAAAAAAAAATTACTACGACACCCTGACATCAAAATTCTACCCTATGTCCTATGATCCTAGAAACAGATTGTTCACATATATGGTATCATACCCAAATCATAAAGAAAAAGACTGATATTGGTGATTTTCCACGAATTTATTAAATGGCTATTCAAAATGTGAAAAATTTTGGCAAATATTTGCAAATTAATTGCTTTGCTCTGAATGAGACTATATGCTTGAAATTTCTTTTATGCACAGATATCGGCAAGTGTAACCAACGTCTAAAATTTTACTTTCATCCTACAGTTTGGGAGTTACTTGTTACTTACTTATGGTGGTAGTTAAATCTGTGGCAATCGGTGTGTTCAATCGTGGCGCACACCCATTGTTTGAAGAGTGCGTGGAAATTGTTGGCAGTGTATATTGATGCCATGAATTCTGAAATGTTCTCATCAAATGTTTTTCAAATGGAATTGTTACATTTGAGCAATTACTTGGAATAAACGATCAACCTACTATAAGAATGATATCCTACAAAAACAGTTCTTGTAAAAAATGGCCACGTCTCGTGCTTGTGCAGTGACACAAAATTATGAGATCTTCTGAGCCAGGTCTACACTTTACTGTGTATATTCACTTCATTTTGTGAAATAAAATAGTTTCTCTCTGAGTCATAGATCGTTTATGTAGAATATAAAAAAACTCTGGTGACTTGGCCATTATGCATGTCATAATTTTTACTGTATTCTAAGATTTGTAAAACTGAAAGACATTCAAGGGAAATCTTGGCTTTTGTGTGTTTGTAAGTTAGATAAAGCAACACAATTAAGGTATTTTTATAGGTCTGCAAAAACCCGGCATGCACAGTGATACGCACTCGTCCAAGACAAAAGTAACACTGTGCGCTTGAACTAGCCTGTCGGTTCTATATAGCCTTCACCACAGCTTGTCACTTCTGGCCTTATTTTGTTCCAGTAAGATTACAAATGTACTAGAATCTTGTAAATTAGTCATCAATAACAGTTAGAAACCAATGCAAACTTCATGATTCATCTCCTAAACTTTTACTGATCTTTACCAAAGTTCAGCATGCTAAAGAGTTAATTATTCTGAACATTTTTTGTTGTTATACTTCTCCAGAAATAATCAATAGTTTAGGCCTGTGAACTTATCAAAGTGAATAAACACCATATCTCTGTTACCTTGCTAACTGCTTCCTTGATAGATCTTTTAGTGTAGAAATATTCCTTTTTTTAAGGCTAGTTAATTTTTATATATGACATTCCCCAGTTCATACCGTTTCAATTATGAGATGACCAAAACACTTCTTTTATCCACTCTGTCCTTGCTAAGACATCTCTGAAATTAGATTTTAATTTCTTTTCCTTTGTTTTATATAAGGAACTTTATACCATTCTTTCTATTTTAAAATCCCTGTCTTTTAGTGTACAAACCACTCTTAGAAACTCTTTAATTATGAAGTATTATAATTGTATCATTATATACGTAATACTGTCACCAACTATAAGGTTCTCCTTTTTCCTATTAAAATTTTTCTCAACATAACTTAACTGTTATGATCCAGTCCCTGTTACATACATTTTTAAACTTTACATTTTTAGTGTTATTATTAAAAAAATTATGCCAGATTTCATGTTACAAATGCTAGGCCTAATTTCTCTTTAATTGTTTATTTTTAATGCTGAAACTTCATATGCTAGCTATTTTCTTATTATTTAACTGAATAAACCTTGTTTCTTTCATTATTTCAAATTTTATTGTTGCTGTTAGACACAATCTCCCCTGAATAAATTTTCTGACAGATTTTCTCATGAAGGTTTTTGTATTCATTCTTAGAAGTTATGATACTGTTATCTGCAAAAGGCATCAACTTGTTGACTATACTGCAACACACAATACGTATCAAACCTTCTCCTGTTTAAAACTCGATTCTAAACTACCTTTCTATGGTTTAGAAAGCCTTACTATGGTACATTATGCATCCAGCCACCAATACCTATTTCAATCCTACGATAGGTGAATTTTTTCCTATTACTGGACATGCCTCTTGCACAACTACCCACCTCATTTACCAATTTGTCTGACTTCACTGCACAGCTTTTCATATAGGCCTCACAGTTGACACCCACTGTTGCCATTCCCGCTTGGTTCATCTTTGGCTTAATTATGTGGCAAGTCTCAGCGAGTACTCAGTTCAAACTATTATCAAAAACTTTGTTATGTATGGGGTGTTTTCAAAGAAAGACTAGATTTACAACATAGGTAGTCAGTATCCTTAAAAGATGTCACTCAAACCACCAATAAACTACGCCCCATATCGGTACCATACTGCTTAAATTTTATAATTGGGTTTTTATGATGGTCTTTAAGGCTGCATTTACACGATGCGAGTTGACTCGAACGACAGTTGGCCAGACGGTCGGTGGTGGGGGGGGGAAAGAGAGTGGACTAGCACGCTAGTAATACACTCCTGGAAATTGAAATAAGAACACCATGAATTCATTGTCCCAGGAATGGGAAACTTTATATACACATTCCTGGGGTCAATA